>JAPKLW010000505.1:197370-214097 GCA_026898455.1 Plectranthus barbatus
ACCAATCGCTGAGCGCCACGTCAGCTACACGGCGCGCCCCACGTCAGCACGACCGCGCACGTCGCACAGGGAAACGGGCCTGCTGATGACCGTCGATTCCCGCTTGCTGAGCGTTGATCCTGGTCGTCTGATCTTGCATGGACTTGAGTATAAATACTCGAGACTCTTCCTCGGAAAAACCTTTACGATCTTTCAAGTTTTTTTCCAGCCCAAATCTATCTCATTCTCTCTCAAAATTCTTAATTTTCCTGAGATTATGGCTTCATCTTCACGCCCCCCAACTGATAATCCCCCGGAAGACAACCCACCTTCCACATCTTCATCGTCTGGTGAGCCCAGACTACCAGTTGCCGAGCAGCACATGCCGACGTACACCGGCATTGTGAAGATCGAAGATATAGACTATACTTATCCGTTCGCTCGACTGGTTCAGCTGTACAAGCCGGCGACCAGGGCTCAGCTCTCGAACGCGCAAATGAGGGCGGCGCAAGTTCAGAAAGAAAAGATTCTGAACGAGAAACTGGCCAGAAAGGACTATGGGGAGGAGCTGATCGAGATGATCGATCATGAAGGCCTCAGACAGTATCTGACGGCGGCGCCCCAGACTTTCCATCCGCACCTGGTGGCGGAGTTCTACGCACGGGCGGTGATCGCCGACGGCAGACGGTCCTTCACCACTTCGGTGTTTGGACACCTGATCACCGTCTCCCCCGAATACCTCGCCGAGATGTTCGGGCTAAGGAACGAAGGCGAGGATGTGGCTACCTACCTTCAGAACAACACCGTCGAGTTCCAGAAGCGCTGGACACAGTGGAAGAAGGCGGAAGTGACCACCTTCCGGACTGGAATGAGAAAGTCTGAGATGGACGAGTTTTGGCAGATGGTGTGCGACATAGTCGTACGAATGCTGCAGTGCGAAGTGGGGTCGTACGCAGAGCTGAGCATCCGGAAGTTCTCCGTGATGAGTGCCCTTGCTGATGGGATTCAAGGGAACTGGGCCGAATTCCTTTACGGCCGGCTCCTGGAAAACGTCGACAGAAACATCGACGTTCCGACTAAAGGGAGTTTTGCTCACGCCGTATCTTTCGGGCTGAGAATAAGCCGCCTACTGGAGATGGAGTTGGGTGATGGGGTGGACCAGGGTGAGCAATTGGTCAGTTCGGACTTCATCCCTCCGACCAAGGAGCAAGCCAAACTCCCCCGCCCAGACTACAAGAAGCCCAGGAGGCTGAAGGGGAAGACCTCAGTGAACCCTTCTGAGGGTGTTTCTGAGGATGATGAGGTGGATGAGGGCGAGCAACTGCCATTTATGGCTCGCCCGCTGACTGAAGAAGAAAGGGTTACGCTCAAGCGCCAGCGAGAGACTGAGCATCTCTTCGCCCAGCTGGGAGATGCAGTGGAAGCAGCCACTGGCATCCATCCCCGGGACATCCGCATCGTCCCTACTGACGAGCCATCCCAGAAGAAGCCCAAAAGATCCAAGCAGCATCAGCATCAGCAGCCACATCAGGCACTGGTTCTTGGTCCAGCTCCAAGGAACATACTGGGACAGACCCAGGAGGAGCAGCTGGAGATTATGACCAGGAAGAGGAAGAAGATCCTCACCCTGGGTGAGCAGATAACGAAGAAGGCCAAGAAGGAGAAAAGTGCTTCTATAGTGAGGAAGAAGCAAGCTAAGGCCAGGCTGAAGGCCTTGGCAGCCCAGCGAAAATTAGAGGCTGAGCTGGCAGCCCGCGATGAAGCCTATGCCAAGGTGCAGGCTGAGCATGAAGCCAGGCGCCAGGAGGAGCTGGCTGAACAGCTGAGGCTGGCAAGCAAGGGCAAAGGAAAGGCTGATGAAAGTCCAAGTGCCAGCCCACCAGCTTCCCCACCACCAGGCGAACTTTTACCAGAAGATACATATCAGCGCCTGCTGGTGATGGGAGTCGACGAGGACATCATGTCCATAGTCGAGCACTACCAGCCGGATGAGGAAGAGGCTGGGAGCCCGCTGGCTGCGCAAGGGGATGCCAGCGGAGGCGGAGTTGCCGAAGAAGGCCCGCTGGCAGTGCAAGGGGTTGCCAGCGGAGGAGTTGATGAGCGGGCGACCACCCCGGAAAAACTGGCGGAGGAGAAGGAAGAAAAGGAAGAAGAGATGGATGTGGAGACTGGTGCAAGGAATGCTGGGAAGGCTCCCATTGTTATTTCTGATGATTCTGAAGAAGAGGAGCCACCAGTTGTCCAGCACTCCACAATCCAGAGGATGGAGCCAAGGAACCTGTTCCCAGATTTTGCAAAGGAAGGGAAGGCTCAGCTCGGTCGTCAACAGTCTCAAGGAGCCTCAACTTCTGGACGACCAGCGACATCCTCACCAGCACAGCCTCGACGTGCTGATTCGCGACCACGACGTGACATAACCGTCAGCGTCCTCAATTACAACGTGGTCGACGATGATGACTATGAAGAGATGGTCAATGGACCCCATCGGTGGGAGTTACGCGGGGAAGAGGCCTTCGACACCTCTCAAGTGCCTGACTACAGCATTCTCAACATCATTCCCCTCCGCGGGCTCCCCCACCAGTCGGTCTTAGCTTCACGCATCCAGGACTGGTGCCTCCCCCTGAGGCCGATGGAGTTCTACAACCGTACTCTGTATGAGTACGCAGAAAATATCACAGTGGAGGTCGAGGATGCCGTTGATTTCGACATGTTCAATGACTTCCGGTATCTGTGGTTTGTCAACCCGACCCTGTACTGTGAGCTACGGCGATGGAGGATCTTTGACCGTGTGGAGCGGTATCTCACGGTGGAGAAGCGCTCAGTTCTATACGCTAGGCTGGGGCTGCAATACTGGAGGAATGAAGAGGACTGGGCGAATGAATTCATGGATACATTAACTGACGAGCCAGAGCCCTTGTCCCTTAGGCGTGTCCGGCGGCGAGTGCAGAAGATTCTTGATTATCGCCTAAGGACTGGCAGTTCAGGACTCCCGCAGCCAAGGCGTGTCCGAGTGCCCTTTCTCCAGTTCCACCGCACCAGCCGGGGCTTTCAGGTGGTCTACGCTCTCCGAAGGATCCGAATACTGATTGCCCTCCCACCGCTCCTCCTCTACTTTGCCCGTCTGTTCGATATGGCAGCCACTGAGTTGTTAATTGATCATGTGGTGGAGGAGGATCCCTCCCGCAGCAGATGGCTGACCACTGCAGTCGCTGGTGTTCCCAATGTTGTATCCCTTGAACACATCGACTGGCAGGTGGTGGAAGTTGATACACCCACCGTTTCCGAACAAGTCCCGCCAGCATCAGCTGAGATGCTGGTGGAGGAATCAGCTGAGGAGTCAGCGTCAGCAGCAGCAGCAGCACCAGCAGCCGCTGCAGAGAAAGTTGTGGATGGGGCATCTGGCGCTGATATGGTGATGGCTGAAGCCTCATCTGTTGAGCCCCCCACTTCGATGGCCCTGTCAGCAGAGCCTCTTTCCGAGGTCCATCCGCCTGCGCAACTGGTTGCTCTCATTGATGCCAGGATGGACCAGCGCTTTTCCTCCTACCGAGCAGAGATGGCACAACAAATGGAGGCTTTCACCTCTGGGGTGAACTCCTTTTTGGCGCGGATCCAAGAGGGGGAAAGGACGCGAGCAGTCGCTGATGAGGAGAGGGCTCGGCTTGCTGCGGAAGAACGCCGGATTGCTGCTGAGGAGCGTTTGAAGAGGGAACAAGATATGGCGGCTCTTACAGAGATCTTGAGGAATTTAGCTAATCGCAATCAATCACCTGGATCCTCATCTCGGCCATAGGTCTTGTACTCTTCATTTTTTGTGTAAGTAATTTTTGTATCAGTTAGACTAGTCAGTTTTTAATCCTGTACTTGTAATTGTAACATCATTAATGGATTGATTACTGACGGGTTGACGACAATTTCTCATTGTCCAACTAATGTCAACTTTTTACTTACCAGCTGAACTTACACATTCAGTGTAATCAGCACCAGCACTCATTTTGATATTTGCTAATTCTAACCTGGCTCAGATTCTCACTTCATAACTTAATCGAGCAATATCTCTCCCAGTTTGAGGGGGAAGATTTTTTAGGTTAGAGCTGATGTGAGAAAGTAGTTTCATGGGTTTAGATCTGATAGGTTTATTTGTAAAAAACCCAGAAATGCTGTGTAATTTTTTCCTCATCAGCTGAGTGCTCGCTGGTTAGGCTTTGATCGCACCAAAAAGGGGGAAATTGTTGGGAAATTTGGCTAAGTTTCCCTTCCCCAGTAGCTACTTGGTTAGATTCTAGTTTGGTGTTTTGGTGGATCAAATCCTAAGTCCAACCAGCGTCAGTTTGTCTCTAGAATAGCTCTAGTCTCAAATGTAAAGTCCTGTATAGGTATTTTGAGTTGTAAGTCGCAGCTGATCAAGACTCATGCTGGCTACTGTTCACCAGCATGAGATGTGCTTACCAGTTGAGAGAAGTCTCACCAGCAAGCGGCTGACGAAGACTCATGCTGACACTGTTCATCAGCATGGAGTAGAGCTATTGACTGGTTACTGTTCACCAGTTGGGAAGATTTCACCAGCAGGAGGCTGAGAGATCTTACCAGCAGAATATGTGTTCTGGCTGACACTATTCACCAGCGGTGAAGCCACCAGTCACGGGAGATTCCAAGAGATAACATCAGACGAATTGGTAGACCTTGATTGTGCTAAGGAAAGTCACCAGCAGAGACTGCCAGCACAAAGATCACCAGTATGATCTACCAGTCGGAGGTTATCAGCAGAATTGAAGATTCGCTCTCCCGAAGACTTAGAGACAAAAAGAAGATTCGTCTGAGGAAGTAACTGACAGTGTATGACTTTAAGGAGGATGCCTTAAAGTCTATCAGTTCAAGACACCAGTTGCGATTCCTCGTACTGACGAATAGAGTCGTTCTGACACAAAGAGATCTGTGTCAGATAAAGCGATCAAAGGTATGGCGCTTTCCGGAAATTCCTACCTGCCGCCTGCAGAAGGACATGCGAGGACAGAGACTTTTCCGGATGTGTCCAAACGGCTAGTATTTGAATCTGAATCTCACGTCTATAAATACGTGAGATCCAACAGCATTCAATACTCTTAGCTACTCTTGCCCACTCTTAGCCACTCCTGAACTACCGAAAGCTCAAACGCATTCATATCAGCGTATAAGCAATCTTTCGAGGCTTTTCTTAAAGCTACTCCGTGTGTCAATCATTTGAACACGAGACTCCAAGCTTCTAGCTTGTGAGTTATTGATCTCATTTGGTGTTCTTTCTCATTCCGAGGAAGAACATAGCAGCTCTTGAGCCAGCCAGCTCCAGAGTTATTACGGGCAGTTTTGCCGCCAGCAAGAGTCAAGTTCTTGGGAGAACTAAACACCCACGTCGTCAGTGGTACCGGTGGAGGTTAAAGTGACGTGCTCGCACTCCATCCAGCTGACAAGAGTTGAAGAAGGACAAGGACCGGGAGCGGTTGATCCAGTGGACTGGTAGACGAGGCATCTACCAGCTGGAAATAGATCGTAGGAAATCTTGTACCGGATTGCACTCTTTAGTAAATTTCCAGTGCTTCGACTGGAGAGTGGACGTAGATCAGTTGATCGAACCACTATAAAATATCCTTGTTATTTACTGCTTTCAGCATTTACTTACTGATTTAAAACCCAGCACCCAAGTGCTGGAGTATAACTGAAACCAGTTTATAACTGTGCAAACTCGACTCTAAAATTTTCTAAGTCCTGAGTCATCAGCTGACCAGCCAGTTGCCAGTCAGCTGAATACTCAGTTGCCAGTTGACTTACCAGCTGACAAGGTCCCAGTCAGCTGTGTAACCAGCAGAGTGCAAGAAACGAACTTACGTATTTTCCGCTGCCAAAGTATACCCTGATATCCGGGACCAACATTTAATATTCAGAATTGTGGATTGAGGAATTACCGTTATTCCGTCGAGTCTGATCCGATCTTTTGCGTTTGAATTTCCAACTTTAATTCAACCACACAATACGATTTTATATGCGGAAACAGAAATTAAAAATCTAATTTCTAGATAAAAATTGAAAATAAAGAAAGAGAAGAAGAAAAAAATTCTGTTCTCCAGATCAGGTCTTCAGATCTGTATCCCAATGTTGTTCAGATCCACTACTGGTGAGGACTCCGTAGATCTGTAGTTGTGCAAGGCCAGAATTGAAATTCTCCTCCTCTGCACAGAAAGTCGTCGCCCCTCTCCCTCTCTACCCTAGGATTTTGACTGATTTGAATAATCACAAAGGTTTTTCTAGGGTTTCCAGAGAGAGTGGTCTATTTATAGACCCAGGGTTTTATCCCTAATGAGCTACTGGGCTCAATTCAACATATTTATTTGGGCCAGACCTAGGACCTAATGCAAATAATAAAGTGGGCCTATAAATTAATTAATTCCCATGTCCACAACCCAGGACATAATTAATTAATTAATATTAATTCTTTTTCACCACAGAATTAATACTGACCTACCCCTTTATTACCACGTTGTGAGAACGGGCTGCATTAATTGAGAATCCCCATATTTAAGGTTACCGGACATTCATTAATTAATCAGAGCCTCTGACAAGCTCTAACTACAATTAATTAATATCTTATAATTCCTGAGTAGTACCACTCAATCCTTATCACTCGTGCCTGAACTTAATCAGCCTACAGGACTTTGGCACGATGAATGTCATTGAGCTCCTCAGGGAATGTCCCCATCCTATTACTCGGATATGGTTACCTAAACCCAGTCTAAGGCGGTACTACACGAACTGCTGTTACCCAATATGCGGATATACGAACACGTTACTCAGGCTCTCCACCATGGCAAGTCAAAGCAACAGTCAACCCGTGCAAACCCCTGAACCTTCGTTAGGGTTTGGACTCAATCAATATAACGAGATCTTATATTCGCTGATGTCAGAAAGACGAATACATCTCACTGCGGTCCATCAATACGCCACCCCTGCGTACTAGCATGTCAAGTAACTAAGACAAACTACTTATTCCGACAATGCCGCAGCTATCCGGACAGACGTATCCTCATACGCTATCTCGGCTATGATCAGGTTTATGTCTCACTAGGTCAAGTGATCATATTGTCTTCTGCGATCTACAACACGTTGTATGATCGTCCCTATCGGTGAGACAAGAGGATACCATTGTTCATACATGTAAGATTGTTAACAGATAGGAGAAATAAACCGTTGTATACTCATTATAATAAATGCTTTCAGTATACAAAACCCATCAATCTCCCACTTATACTCAAAGCATAACTAAACTATTACAGAGTATACAGTCTGTCTATCTAGCATGCTATCTCTTTAACCACTGCCAGTGGTTGGCATCCACCTCAGACCCAGCTCACGAATATGTCTTTCGTAAACTTTCTGCGGCAAGCTCTTTGTAAATGGATCAGCAAGGTTGTGCTTAGTGTCAATCTTCTTGATCAGAACATCACCTCTCGATACGATTTCTCGTATGATAAGGTACTTTCTCTCTATGTGTTTGCTTGCCCTGTGAGACCGCGGTTCCTTTGAGTTTGCCACTGCACCGGAGTTATCACAATAAATGGTGATGCTCCTCGGCAAACTCGGGATCATGCCCAACTCTAAAAGGTAGTTCCTGAGCCATACCCCCTCTTTCGAGGCGGCGACATATTCCGCCTCCATGGTGGAGTCAGCAATGTATTTCTGCTTTGAGCTCCTCCAAGATACAACTCCACCTCCCAGGGTAAACACATATCCTGAGGTCGATTTCTTCTCATCCTGATCCCCTTGGAAATCCGAGTCTGTATAATCCACAGGGCACAAATCCTCACTTTGATAAACTAGGCAGAAATTCCTAGTTCTTTTTAAGTACTTGAGGATGTGCTTTACAGCAGTCCAGTGCGCCTGTCCAGGGCTAGACTGATATCTTGCTACCATGCCAACGACATAACAGATATCTGTCCTGGTACACAACATCGCATACATGAGACTACCCACCGCCGAAGCGTATGGTACAAGACTCATCTCATCTTTCTCCCGCTGTGTCTGAGGATACTGCCCACTAGAAAGATGAATGCCATGTCCGAAAGGTAGCAAACCTTTCTTGGCGAGTTGCATGCTGAACCGGGCTATCACAGTATCCACATTGGATGCATGGGATAATCTCAACATTCTTCTCTTACGATCTCGTAAGACCTTAATCCCAAGAATGTAGCCAGCTTCTCCCAAATCCTTCATTTGGAACTGTTTGGATAACCAAGCTTTGATTTCGGACATCACTCCCTCGTTGTTTCCAAATAGGAGTATGTCATCAACGTAAAGTGCAAGGAAAACCACGCTCCCACTGACACAAAGTCGGTAAACACAACTTTCGTTTTCCAACTGTGCAAATCCATAGGATTGAATCACATCGATCCTGCGTTTGGGTGGTAGTGTAGTACACATTTGATCGTTCCTCTCAAAGAGGGATTAAGTTGCAAAAGCATTTATCTGCAGTAAAAAAATACAGTTAATAAAATGTATATGGATTACTAATATAAAAATACATACCTCTTCTTGAGCAAAAAAGGACACTCAATCCACTGCACTTGGCCTAGTAAACTTCCATTTCATAAACCAAGGAAGAATATTGGGGTGTTCCAAAATAGCACAAAAACCACCCAGCACCAGAATGGCCTCTTAGGCCCATACCTTCAAAATCTTTTAAATTTTTTAAAAAATGACCATATAATAAATAATATTAACAAATTCAGTAAAAAAAATTAAATTATACCTGTAATATCCAAATAGGACCGGCCAAACTCAATGTGGGTCTGATTGCATCTATAGGAGTAGGGGCAATGTTCAAATAGTAGCATAACGATTTAAAAGCGTACACCCCCCCCCCCACGGAAAAGAGTTCCATTTACCCCAATTATCTACTGAAACATAAACTCAATTTTCAATCTTACTTTTTTACGAATAGCTTAAGACAAAATACACCAAAGCTAATATATTTGCTACTCTCAAGTGCAACTCATGGTCAGTGTTCTCTACTTCCACTTTCTTAAATATCGCTAACAATTCCTTAGTTGTAACAGATTTACCACCACATAATTTTTTATACACTGAGGTATTAGACGGATCATAATGAGCACATGGATCAAAATCAATAGCTCCGAATAACAAACCAGTGACTAGAGCAACCTCACCAACACCAAAACAAATGCATTGCCCACCAATAAGAAACAATATAACATTTGGACCAGTACTCCCAATTTGGTGGCTTAAAAGTTCCACCAATGATTGCGATGCACTAGGACCATTTTTTTCCCAAATTAATAAATTACCAAAAGCCCATTCCTAATATTATTAACCAATTCCTCAGCCCTTAAAGAATATAATATAATCCTAATGCTATCAAATGTGGTCACTTTGGTGCATACCTTAGTAGTTGTACCATATAAACAAAAATTAATCCATTAAATCTGCACAAATTATACTAAAATCTAAAAATACAATCTAAACCTGATAACAATCAAATATTCAAAAATTTTGAAATTTCACTACGTGTCCACAATCAACTATTTCTTATCAATATATCAACTAAAAAATTAATAGTAAGCTCCTAAACCAAAATTAAAAGCAACATTACTAAGCTCCTAAACCAACAATATTAAACATTTAATCAAAATTAAACAATATATCACATAATTATACAATACATCACGTCAACATATATCACATAAATTATATAAAATTAACAATACATCACGTAAATTAAAAAATATATCCTCCAATTAATTATTCAGGAATTATTCGACCAAAATAAATTAAATAAAATGCAAGGGGGAATAAAACGTGTAAGCAACTAATCAAAGAAAACAATTGGTTGAAAGTAAAGAAATCCACTTATCTCGGTCGGAATCTCCTCCATTCTTGTTTTCCGACCTGATTTCAGCAATCGAATGCCACAAATTTGGGGGGGGGGGGGGGCCCACGCGGGGACCAGTTTCACGGCGAATTGTATTTGATTTAGGGTTAAATTGGTCTTCTGCCTGCGCGATGCGCAGGTGTAGATATTTTTATTAGTAATTTATTCTAAATTATATATAACAATGAAATATTGAAACTCAATTTATCTTACATCAAAATTAAAATTTGTCAATCAAGGTAAATATTATGCTTCAAATCACTCAATTAATTAGAATTAGTTTATATTTGTCTCTCTTATTTATCTCCGTAAGCACTTCACCATATTGGTGAATTTACTTAGAAGCTTGGGTGACCTCCGCCTCATTAATTTTTTAATTTAATAATATGATGATATGACTCAGAAGCGGTTTTATGTTATCAAATGGGGGTACACTTGTACCCCCAAATCTTATTTTTTTATTATTAAATATATGTATTTATTATTATTTATATATATTTTTATCATATATTAATATAAATTTTTATATAATGTATTCCCAATTTAATTTTATTCATATATTGTATCCTCAATTGTAAATTTCTAGAGCCGCCACTGATATGACTTTGTTATGAAATAACTATTTTTACCAGCGAATAATTAATAAAACTGAAGGTTAGAATGAATAAGAAGAGAGTTTAAGGGGGTTGAGATTTCAGAATTAAGAGCAACCGAAAATTATTTTTATTTTATGTTAAATTTTTATATTTATGCATAGTATTGAAATTAGGTTTAGTATATGAGCTCTTAATATATTTTATTATTATTATGATGATCAATTTTTACTTAATTAGGTGTTATTTTTGTTTCGTAAAAACTCTATGAAACTCCTTAATAAATGTTTATGGATTTGCCACTACTTCACCACCACCACCTATAATGTCTTCTATATACACACAAACACTTGCATTATAAACAAAACAAAACAAAAAAATGTATAATTATGCTACAAATAGTGCTCTGCTTTCTATATATACTAATAAAATATAATTAAAATTGTATCATATCGAATGAGATATCTTCATATCTCCATGCAATATTTTCTCTTGTTTTATTGATCTTTGTTTCCTAATAAACATTATTTTCCGAAGCAAATAATATAGATCTTATCATAGTATCAACCTAACATCAGTCTTATCTCCTAAAATCTTACCTCTTGCTCGTATCTTCTTTCAACAACCGGTGCTACCTCCTTTCTTCGGTCATGGCTCAAGATGTTGAACCTATATCCTTCTCTACTCTCATCTATTTGATCATGATCAACCTATATTCTTCTCTACACTCATCCATTTGATTATGATAAAGTTTTCTTCTGCAAACTATCTTTTATAGAAAACGCAGATCACCACTCCTTTCTCTAGCCAAAACCTATTTGGTTACATAGAGGACATCAAACCTAGTCCCTCTAATACACTTTCGTCCACCGGTGGTACCTCCGTAGTCAATTGCGGCTATAAATTATGCAGTGCCCAAGATCAGTTACTCCTTAGTCTAGTTCTCTCATATCTAACAAAGGAGTCCATGGCTGAAGTACTCGGCTGTACCACCTTGCGCGCATTTGGCTCGCTCTTGAGGTTGCATATAGTTGCAACTTCATATCTTGCAAGCTATGCCTTAAAGATGACCTCCAAACTATGAAGAAAGATAATCTATCTGTGGTTGGATATGCCAAAACTTCAAGTCCTTATGTTATCAATTAGTCAAAAGGGTAAAATGATCTTTATATTATTGTCTTCTCTATTTCTATTTATATATTTAACTACAGATTCTTCAAATTTAAAATATTCAATAATATATAATATATATATACCATATGAATCTTATACTTGCCTAAATCATTTTTCACGGTAAACATTTAATCTTTGGGTTTTTTTATATTTTATACATTGCATTTTTTTTCTGCCTGCGCGATGTGCAGTGTTTATATGTATATTATGGATATTAAAATAAATTATTTTCGTGATAAATCTTACGATGCATGTCACTACATTTCTTGAGTTTATATTGTAAATATTAGAACTTGATATAATTGAGTTCAGGTAAGGGTATCAATTTCCGAAATGATACTTCGCACAACGATAATGAGTTTGGATTGAGGCATATTTGATTTGTGCATGTACTTATTGGGTCAACATATTTGATGGTAATAATATAATCAATTATTACATATTTTTTAGGGTATGTAAGAATTACAAATTATACTAATTACAATAATAAATATTTAGATTATTCTATTTCTAGAGTTTTTTTTAAATAATTAAAAATTAAATAAAAGAGTAAGTTCCAAACTAATCCTCTGACTATTCTGATTTGAGCATATTTAACCTTTCGTAAATATTAAGATTAATTAGATCCATAGACTTTTGAAATTAACTGCTATAGCACTTTCACATTTAAATCTTTTCTAACACCCTTATTAAAAATACATGTATTTTTAATTCCTCAAAACTCAACAAAATAATAATAATAACATTTTAACATAGGGGAATAAACTATAAAAATTGACATGAATGGATTTAACATTTTATTTCTTTTTTTCAACTTAAAAATTAAAAGTCGATCAAAAATTGAAGGAAGGTGAAAATCAAGTATATTATTTGAGGTGTAAGAAATTGGAGTGCATGAATTTTAAAGATTTTGGTTTTTGTATCCTGATTTATTATTATATTTGATGAAATTATAATTCAAACAAAAACTTGAAATTAAACAAAAGTCGCACAATGGAAGTAATGATTGAGCCGAGAATCGCTAGCAAGTAAATTGAAGCTTTCAATGTAATATATTTCAATTTTAAAAATTTTCATTTATTCTTACGTTCATGAGTTCATGAAGCTAAAATAAATTGAATGATAAATTATAAAACACACAGTTCTACTACAATACTTACACATGAACGGAAATGTGAAAATTAATCTAGCTAATCCATAAGAAATGTTTGAAACATAACATATATAAGAAACATACATTCCCAAAGCTTAAAATATAACAAAATACAATATTATGCCATACGAAATATATTGTTGCCAACTAATTACAATTCGAAGTATCCTCATCTATTTTTCTTGTCAGTGAATGTTTGAGCTAATCCTCTCGTAAAAGCAAATTTAAGAAATTAGTAAGCAAATGAATAATTAGATATTTTCTACTAAAATACTACTACAACAATTAAAAGCTAAAAAAATATTTTCTACCTTACCGAAGATGATATGCATTTGGAGTTATTGAAAATTGAGAAACATGCCTACACTATTTATAGACATGTACATTCCAAAAGCTTAAAATATAACAAAATACAATATTATGCCAAAGGAAAAACATTGTTGTCACTTAATTGCAATTCTAAGAATACTCGTCTTCGTTTTTTTCTCAATGAGTGCTTGAGTTCATTTCCTCATACCTGCTAATTTAAGAAAAAATATTATAAGCAAATGAATAGTTAAAACTTTTCTAGAAAAATACAACTATAACAATTAAAAGGTAAAAAAAATTATTTTCTACCTTATGGAAAAGATGATATGCATTTGGAGTGACTGAGAATTGTGAAGCATGCCTACACTATTTATAGAGTTGTTAGACCATATTAATATTAATCAATTGCTTAAAATCAGCATATAAATACCCATAATCTTGCCTTAACTAATGGATGATTGATTAAGTTTTTGTATTTGTATATTAATAAAGTACCGTAATGTATGTAAGTTAAATATAATATACTATTTGTGGTGGTTGTATTGCATTAATTCCTTTTTATATTGGATCAATGGTATTAGTTAATTAGTTTCTATAATTTTTGTAATTTTAGATATTTATTTGTGCGAAATATTTGTGAAATTAGTTACTTGGCAAATTAGATAAATCACCTGATTAATTTATATTTTTAATTAAACAAAAGATTTTCAATTTTCCCCCAAAAAAATGTTTTCTCATTAATGATTCTGTTTTATTTTGATATATTATATGTAAGTTTAATAAAATAATTATTACTCTCTTAAAAATATATGGAATGTGTTTTTTTATATATTGACTTTATAAATATTTAGTAATAATTAATAGTTATTTATTCTAAAGGTTAATTATTTATATATTCCAATAAAACAATTATTACTAATTATAAATAATTGTATACTTACCATATTTAATATTACTTACCTAATATATTATAGGTTTATATTTAGAAAGTGTATTTGGGGGAAAATATTTTAGGGTTGGGTTTTACCTTTTAGTATATATAGAAGTTATTTATGCTAAATATTAATTATTTATATATTCCAATAAAACAATTATTACTACTTATAAATAATTGTATACTTATCATATTTATTTTTACTTACCTAATATATTATAGGTTTATATTTAGAAAGTATTTTTTGGGGGAGAATATTTTAGAGAGGGGTTTTGCCTTTTAGTATATATAGATTGGTCTTCGGTTGGGATCTGGGTTAGGAAACAAGTCGGGATCAAAGAAACATGGGTCATGATCGATTTGAATTGGGCCCGGACAAATCAAATACAGGATATAGACTTCAGTCTGAAATCTGGTCGTGAAATGGGTGGGATCCACTAATATGGGTCATGATTGATTTGAATCGAGTCAAGTCAAAATCAAATATAGGACAAGGAATTGGGCCCGGAAACGGGTCGGGATATAGGTCGGGATTCATTAATTTGGGTCATGATCTATGTTTATGTGTATTGGGTCATTCTACGGGTCATGATAAGGTTCATAAATTAATACTGATTTCGACTCATATTTTTTAAATAAAAAATTTTAAAATATTAATTTAATGTTTTGTTGGGTCGAGATATAGTCGGGATTGGGTCAGGAAAATTTTGTCGGAAGTTTTCTTAATTTTCTGACACTTTTTTGTCTTGTGGTATTTAAGATTTATTTTCATAAAAAGAGACATTTTTGTTATGTATTCTTTTCATTTGGGTAATTCAAAATTAAGCTCTTGATTAAATGATATAATTTTTCCACCATGAAAAGCTTGCCGTAAAAGTTCTTGCGATAAAATCTTTTCCATTATTAACATTATTATTGATGATGTAGTAACATCATCATATTAGTATGGTAGCATATCTAATATCATTTATGTTCCTATACAATTTGATCTTAGTCTCAGGATTCCTCTCATTCTGCTATAAATATCGTTCATTTATATTACCCTCTGAATCTGAACAGTTATTTAAAATCTAATAGAGGTTGCGTTCATTATTTGTATTACTCTTTACTCCGATAACTAGTTTATTCTTATGGCAAAAACTTGCCTTAGGCAGGCCTAAATGATTTAGGCGGGTTTTATCCTACCCAAATGGGTTCACCCATTCCAAATAGGGTATATTATATGGGTTTGGGCTTGGGTTAATGGATAAAACCCGCCTAAATCTTGGGTTAATGGATAAAACCCACCTAAATCGTTTAGACCTGCCTAACCCAAGATCTTCCCTATTCATATTATATTTCTTTGAGCCGACGCTTACTCTCTGATCCGACGTCAAGTTCTTAAAATTAATCATGTAAAATTCCACACTGATAATCCAATCACTATTTTATAATAAAATCTACCATTAAAATTTTTGTTACTATTCCATTAATAACTTGTTGCCATTCGCCAAATACGAATAAAAAATTGTTTCGCTAATAATTTTAATTAATAGAATAGTGCGATCTATAATGTTAGATAATTTCGTATATATCTTGCAATATATGTTTGGATATCTTTAGTGTATAGATATATTTGTTTAGAGATATTTTTAGTGTTTAGATATATCTAGTTTTGGATATATTTGATATGTTTTAGGATATAGATAATTTTCATATTCCTAATTGATTTAGATTTCTAGTTTATTTCGTCTATATATACTTCACAGTTGATGGAATAAAATTTCAAGTTTTTCCCATTCATATTTCCCTGCTATCAGCAATTTTTATGCTAGTTTGATGTTGTAGCATCACAACAAGCTTGTCTCTCTATTTGTCTTGTTGCTGCCACAACACGTGGCATCAAAGCTATCTTTGGTGTTCGATCCAAAGCACTCATGCATCCATCATCTTTGGTGTTTGATCCAAAGTACAACGCAGCCATTGGTTTTGGTTTTCGATCCAAAACATCACAGCAATGACATTGGCAAGGCAAGAACAAGATGATAACATTCGACTCAACCGAGAGGTGGAGAACGCAGATAACTTCCCTATTCTCACTCGTCTGAATTATGGGGATTGGGTAATCCTCATGAAGATACATTTACAAGTGCAAGGCCTGTGGGATGTAGTCGAAGGACGATCAGGCAACCAACGACATGATAGGCGTGCCATGTCAATGATTCTTTGAGCAGTGCCACCGGAGTTGATTCACGTGATTGGCGTTAAAGAAACCGTCAAAGATGCAAGGGAAACCCTCAAAACCATGCGCATAGGGAGCGATCCTGTACGAGAAGCCAAAGCGCAGATACGAAGAACAGAGTTCGAAAATCTCACCTTTAAAGAAGGTGAAGAAGTCGAGTCTTTTGAAATAAGACTCAGGGCAATCATCAATGATCTCGAGTCATTGGGCGATACAGTAGTTGTTGATCCCAGATCAGAGTACAAATAATGTGCAGCAGAAGTAATTAATCAACAAAATACACTTTAAGTATAGACAGTTCAGTTTCTATCGCAATTTGTGGTTAACAGTTTTTAGAAACACAGTTTGATTTTAGCCAGTAGATTAGAATAACAGTTTTACAAATTTAAATAGTAGACAATTTATACGCTTTAACACTTACGCAGTAACTATTGAAGGTTTCAAGATAT
>JAPKLW010000505.1:214107-258646 GCA_026898455.1 Plectranthus barbatus
TAATTCACTAAGTTATGAAGATACAATCCTTACGATCTATAGCCAGCTGCTGTAGAAACCTCTGTCCATAGCAAGATGGATCACTCGCCCAAGCACTTGTACTTCACTCCTTCTTCAGTCCGTCGAAGCATCTGCGTCTTCTCTGTGGACCGGCTCGAAGTTGGACTGAGGACAAACCTCCCTTTTCCTTCTTCGGTAGGTTGGATGATTATGTTCTTCCCAAAACGTCGATTGATCGGTAGTAGCCCGTGATAACCTGTTCTCCTTTGCAAAGACCAGGCTGCTGTGCTCTTACGTGGAAAGTAAGAACACCAAGATACTAGATTAAGTCTGCTAACTTAATCCTAGTATAATCAACGTCGCACAGTGAATCTCCTTAGACTCTGTAGCAATGAATACTATATGTTCAATAAATGAACTACGATAGCAATGTCTTCTCCCTTAAAAGCGTTTAATGCTTTAGCTTCAGTTTCAGACGAAAGACAATAAATATGTTGGAGATTCAAATCAGTGGATGTATTCAGATGAGCAGAGAGGCAAAGGTTCATAAGTCTCTGTTGTTCCTGCTATTTATAGGTGAGAAACCAGAAAATAGTCGGTAGAGACATTGGAGATGATGCCCAATCATAATGCATGCTCTTCTGAAAAGTCGCTTGTCTCTCGGCTTTTTCTGCTACAATGTATTGCTTTTCAGAGCAGTTTGTACTTGTGTGTCAGACGTCGAAATTTGTACGCCAGTCGAAGCTTAGTATCTGTCCGATCTTTTATCATTGACTTCTTTGGTGTTCCCTTGCGACTTGTTCGACATCTTATCATGTACGCATTCCCTGATGAGAAACTGTCTTGTTCTTAGACTGCAAGTTCCTCTTAGCAGTTTCTGTGTGAAGACTGTATTCAAAGTTTTCGTGACCCTGTTCTGCTTGTCTACGTCTTCTTAGTCAAGATAGTTTTTGTCTGAATGTTCTCTCCTTCAAAACTGTTCCACAGTTTTGTTGACTTCCTTCTTCCTAGACTATTACAACTTGAATATCCTATACAAGGATTACATAAGGTAATAACTCTAAGTCCTAGACTTTGGTATGTAGTTTTGACACATCAAAACATCAAATTAAGGTAGGATTTCTACATTAATACCTAACAATTTCCCCCTTTTTGATGTTGTCAAAACAATACCTCTAAGTCTATCTGTCGGTAAGAAGATGTCGTTGATCTGAGTGTACATTTTTTCATGTCTACCACTACTCAGACATGTGCCTCTTCTACACTCGTCCTACTCTAAATGATCTTCCCCCCAAATGGGATAATTCTCATCTGTTGAAATTAATTAATTTAGAGCAATAGGAAGGAATCGATGATCACACTGGAACATGTGAATTCAGCAAAATAAGAATCAAGGAAAGAGACAATGAGTGGTTGTCTTCAAACCAGCAGTTTTTCATTTTTCATATAGATATCATCGATTACAAGTACATGAACAAACTTCAGAAATGAAAGACATTCAAAAAGATATTCAAGAATCAAAATAGGGCAAAATGGAAAGAATTCATGACCTTTCTCTTTTGTATTGATTCTACTCCTTCTCCTTTTCCTGATTCAAGGAATCTGCGTCCTTTGGTTTTGAGGAAGTTGCAGTAGCGGTAGATATGGTCAACAGACTAGCTTGTTGGGCCTTGAGGACTGCTGTTACATCTGAGAGGTGTTTCCTATCTTCCTCTCTGGCAGCCATTAGAAGATTCAACTTTATATTGATATTTTCATCCCGTTTTCTATGTTCTTCTTCCTGCTTTCTGTATTCCTCATCACGCCTTTGTTGTTTCTCTTCTCACTTTTGATCAAACAAGATCAACTGCAGCTTCAGCGACTCATCCCTTCTCTCTTCCACCTTTTTGACAATATCAAGAACAAAGGCCATCTACTGTTCCACTCGAAGGTCTATTGCTTGATTCAGAGCAGTGTAGGGTAGAGAGTTAACTGCTACTGAGAGCGGGTCGGGAGACATGACTCTTTCAGCTGTAGTTATTGCTCTAGAGTTTTCTTGGGTTTGACTCTGAGAGGAAGCAGTAGAACCCTCCAGTAGAGGAAGAAGTTGGTGCGTTTCTGTTTCTTCCCCCTATCTTTGTGCTGGGGCTGCTGCATCATGTTTGGCCTTTTCGGCAGCAGCTTTGGCCTGTAATCTCTGGTGCTCATCCGCTTCGGCCTTTTGCTGACATACTAGCTCAGCAGCTTCTTGTTGACGTTTCAGCTCAACAGCTTCATCGTCCAACTTTTTCTGGAGTGCTGCTGCTGCTGCGGCTTCTTGCTGATGTCTTAGCTCAGCATCTTTTTGTTGTCGTTTCAGCTTAGCAGCTTCTTCTTCCTGACGCTGGAGCTATCTGTTCTCTGCTTCCTCAGTTAGTGCCTTCATTTAGTTTTCTTCTTCTAAAATCAGAAGGGCCTTTCGTTCCGAATAAGCTTGTACAAGATAGTAGCAATGGATGAATCTGATTTGGAGAAAGCACTTAGCCAGAGCCTGTATAAATAGAATTTCCAAGGCACGAGTGGCAGTAAAAGTATATGTTAGAAGTTGAGATAACCGAATAGCTTCAGTTAATTCAGCCATCTCTTCTTTCCTTAGTCTCTCCTCTTCCTCCTGTCGTTGCCTTTCCAGTGCATGTGCTTCTTCATTTTCAAGTTCTAGAAGTTCCAAATGGACTTCACCGGTCTGAGAGATTATCCATCTATGGAGATTTTGCAACTGCACAAGTTTTTCATGGTTCTCATTTATCCTGCGATGAACATGCTCAAGATGTGATTCACCCGTTGTTCGTGTGGTAGAAGCTGAGAGATCCAATCTTCTCGTGAGAAGATCTGGAAGTGACAGTTGATTGACAACTCTTGTATCTGGTGAATCAGAAATTTCCTGAACTGGCTTGTCCTGTACCACAGGAGTTCGGCGATGTAGTGGCTCCAGTGGGTCACTCGTTCCCTTTTGCACACTCTAATTAGCATTTTCTGCAACTGGTGTTGCTGATGACGTTCCCCCTGTTTCTGAGACTAACTGAATAATTTGCTTGAGTGATGAGGGTGATGATTGGTTAGATTTTGAAGTTATACTGTCAGCGGATGGGGATGGAGTAAAGGGATGTCGATGATGAGATACCATAGGAACAATATTGTCTTTAGTGTTCCTTCTAGAATCTTCAACTTGTTTGCCTTGTCTACCCCGTTCTCTTTCTTCTTCCAGGGTGCTTGTTAGTACTAATTGCCTTCGTTTCCAATTCGTCGTCGGCAGGACAGCGTTTGCTTGTACTGGTTGCCTAGTAACAGCTTGTGAAATGCCCTCTGTATTGATATTCATTTCTAAATCTTCATTATTTCCTTTCAATTCTCTCCTATGGATCTTATCTCCGTGAGGTAGAAAGTCTGATGGGACTAGATCTTCTCCCTCGTCCCTGAGACCAATAAGTTGTTCAATCAAGTAGCTGACTTTTAGACCAAATCCAACTCCAGATTTGAGCTTTTTGGTTTCTGAAATGGTCTCATTTTTCTTGGCATTCTCATGAATCCGCCCAAAAATAAATTCAGCCCAGTTTCCACCCGGATCATCTTCCAAAACCATCATCACAACATATTTAGGTTGACTAAGTTCCGAGAATGATCTTGCACCGCAGTAGAGCATCCTAAGAGTGATCTCACTTAGAGTTTTGTACAAGGTTTTCAGTTCAGAAACTCTTGTCGGTAGACAAAAACTCTCTTTATTCTCAGGTTTCTTCCATACATTCCAATGTTGTTCCTTTGCTCCATCTTCATTCTTCAGGTAACTAGCAACATTTTCTCCAGTTTTAGGTAGACGAAAGAACTCGGCAATAGTATTAATACTTATAACCAGGGGAATCTTGTTGACCTTGGTTTTGAAGGATTTCCCATTTTGGTTAATAATAGCATTCTCATAAAATTCGGCAACATGATGAGGCTTGAATTTACGAGGGCGTAAGTCGAGGAACCGTATGAGCATCTCTTTATTCAACATGTCGTAAAGTCTTTCATCAGAGCACAAGTAGTCAAATTCTTTCAGATTTAAAATCTTTTCTTTAAAGACTTGGCTTACCCGAATTTCCTTGTAAGAGAGGTCGGCTGAGTCGATGTTGTCGCTCGATAGATGCTTTAGTTCTTTATGAGTGCGTCCTTGAGCAATCACGCCTGTTCTTGATTTCATGGATGCACTTGGACCTTCGTCAGACTGAATCTTCCTTTTCCAATAATTTTGAAGGACAATATGAGTATAAGGATGGTTCAGGATGAAGAGCGAAATGGATTTGGGAATTGGCAATTTCAATGATCTATTGAGGGTGAGAGATGATCTTGGCAGGCTGATCCAAGAATATTTGATGTAGAGAGATCCACGGTTGGGATGAAATTTAGGGAAATTTTGCTTTATGTAATATTCGGCTGTGATAAGCACTGACGTGGGGCGTGTTTGCTCCTATTCTATCGTGGCGTATGCGTATCGCGTGACTGTGGCTACATGCCCTCACCTAATACGTCATAAGTCTGCTGTCTTTCAGACTTTTATGTCTAACTATCCATATCAAAGCTTGTGCATGTGTCTGGAGATGAGAGTCAGTTTTCTTTTGATCCTGGATCTTCAAAACTATTGTGACAGTTCTTCAATGTCAAAAACTGTTGTAAATTCCCTTCCTTTTTAATGTCAGTCTGAGAGACTGATCACTTGGATCCTAACCAATCTTCGATCTTTGCTCATATAGATAAAGAGCCTGGTTCGTCCATGTGTCTATGCACATTTAATCCATGTGGAAGTGGTTGAATATCTCGTCTATAAGTACTTTTTTTTTTCGTGAACCAGAGAATGTGTACAACCTTATTTTGTCTAAGAGATTATTTTTCTCTTCAGAGGAATGGCCATGCCTGCCCATGCTGAGATAATCAGGAGTAAGATCTTGTATCCGGTAGGGCTGTTGGTAAAATGCTGGAATACACCTGACGTGCACTACTCTGTAATGAGGGATTTGAAGGCTAATCAGCTTGATTCCTTTGTGACTCGTCGGCCATATAATTTCCATGACGATGTGCTGCAGACGGTTGTTAAGGAAACTATGTGACTGAGGATCATGAGATTCATGCCTTTCTCCATGAGCAGAAAATATGCTGGTCTCCCGAGTCCTTCTCCCTTAACTTAAGATTGTCGTATGGTATGAGATTGTTGATGGACTATCGGAGTGATGAGACAACGCCAGAGTGGTATGCTTGGCAAAAATGGAGAGAGACTCCTGTGGAATTTCATCCAACTGTCTGCTCGAGCCACCTCTCTCCTGAATATAAGGTAATATTTAATATCATTAATCAAATGATTGTTGGGAATTCAGCTCATGTTATAAGCTTCTCGCGACCGGTGTGGAAAGTGATGATGGCTTTTGACGACGAGGCTGAGGTTGACTGGGCTTCATTTGTATTCGATCAGCTGAGGTATGCCCTTGAGAGTCAGTCGGCTCTTCCTGTTCCATATGGAATACCCTTGAGTTGGTTGATTGAGCATCAGTTTCCAGAACACATTCGAGGTGGCCGATCCAATATCTTGGATTCAGATTTCTATCCTTCATGATGTCTCTCTGTCATATTTCGCTTGTAGAGATGTAGACTAGGATTGTGCTCCCCCCCTACTTTTTCATTTCAGACTTTGTACTGTGTACCTTATCTTATGTATTTGAAATTTTCTTGGGTCTCTTCTGTTGATCATAGTAGTCTTTGTGATCCTCGACATATCCTGCGTCTTTTATGGCTCTTATCCTAGGATTGGATGAAACGTCTGGACTTTGTACCTTTGCGGTCTGTCACTTGCAGAGGTTTCTGCATCAGACTGCAGACTTAGTTGCCACATGTTCTTTCGTGAGTGGCCAGTCGTGGTCGTTGAGCATTTAATGCTTGCCTGGTGACTTTGGACTTCATGTCATGACAAGTTGTGTCATGAAGATCCTTGCTATCTTCCTTGTCCTTTGCGCAATGTCATCTATAAATAACCTCCATCACCATCTGTGGTGTTTAGCTCATCTCATATCTTTGATTGAGTATTGGGTAAACCTTCCATAAAGAAATAACTTCTCCTTCTCCTCCTCTTTCTCCAGCAGATTACACGATGTCAAATGTCGTGGAGGAAATTAGAAAAATCACCATTCGAAGAAATAAAATCCTTGATAGACGAGGAGTGTCGGCATATCACTGGAGAGCTCCATGTATAGATCATTGGATGATGGGTTGTCTGAGGGCTAGTGGGTTGGATAGATTTGTGACAGTTGAGCCCCACTGCTTCCATGAGGAGTTACTGAGGATGTTTGCATATTACTCCTCAGTTACTGAGAATGAGATTTTCTGTAATCTCAATGGAAGAGAGTTCCGCTGGTCTGCAGACTTCTTTGCAGCAGAATTTGGATTACTGCATCATGACAGAAGAACACCTGTCATGTCGTATTTAAATAAGGTAATAGCGTCTGAGTGGTCCATATGGCCTGAATGGAGAGAAGGAAACATTTTTTCCACCGGCAGCTCCAAGTAGATACCTTAGACCATCCTACAAGTTATCCTTTGACATTATTAACCAGATGGTTGTTTGCAATTCTCCGGAAGAAACTCACTTCATGCCTTCTGTTTGGAAGGCAATGATGGCGTTCGAACAGCAGGGAGAGGTTGACTGGGCATAATTTATCTTTGAGCGCCTGAAGATGGCTCTTCAGAATCTGCCAGATGCCACTGTCACGTATGGCATGCAGTTGAGCTGGCTATTGGAGCGGAGTATTCGTTATCTTAGGGATGGTCCTTCAGGTCTGGTTGGTACTCATTGCTATCCTTCTTGTCCGATCGACTAGGCACTTATACCTTGATGGATGATAGATGATGTAATTGTATCTGTTACATTTAATGTTAGAATGTCGGAATGACTTATTTCCTTTTGTATCCATCTTTGATGAATAAACTCTTCTTGTCTCCGTGTCTTTGTCAGCAACTGGTAATGACAAAAACAGTAATTCACTTAATCACTGAGACGAAAGAAAAATACTTTTTTACTATGTATAACAATCAATTGACATCTACTTCTCTCGAGATTCCATAAAACTCTAAAAGATCTAGTTTGATGCATAGCTCCTTGAAACAAGCCTCAGGCAGCAACTTAGAAAAAATATCCGCTAACTGGTCTTCAGTTCTGATGTATTCCACCAAGACATCTTCCTTCTCCACATGGTCTCGAATGAAATGATGATGAATATCAATATGTGTCTTCCTTGAATGTAAAACTGGATTCTTCAAGATTGAGACTGCATTGTTGCTATCACAGTAGATAGGGACACATTATGTATCAATTCCATAATCTCTAAGTTGTTGGTTTATCCAAAGTATTTGAGCACAACAGCTGGCTGCTGCTACATATTCTGCCTCTGTGGTTGATGTAGCCACCGAATGTTGTTTCTTGCTGAACCAACTAACCAGTTTATGTTTTAGAAGCTGACAAGTTTCACTTGTGCTTTTTTTGTCGATTCTGTAGCCTCCAAAATCTGAATCAGAGAATCCATTCAGCATGATTCCATTAGTTTTGGGGTACCAGATTCCTAGAGACTCTGTACTCTTGAGGTATCTTACAATTCTCTTTGCCGCATCCATGTGGGACTTCTTGGGATTCTCCTGGAATCTTGCACATACTCCCACAGCATAAGATATGTCTGGTCGGCTGTCAGTTAGATACAGTAAGGATCCAATTATCCCTCTATAAGCTGTCGGGTTGACAGGTTCTCCTTCTTCATCCAGAGTGATCTGAGAACTGGTGCTTATAGGGATCCTTAGTGATTTTGTCTTCTCTGGACAAAACTTGTTGATCAGGTCTTGAGTATACTTCTTCTGACTGATGAAAATCTCTTCATCAGACTGATCAACTAGCAAACCAAGAAAATATGTCATTTTGCCCATCATACTCATCTGAAATTTGTTCTGCATCAGCTGGGCAAACTTCTCACTTAGCTTGGTGTTTTTGCTTCCGAAGATGATATCATGTACATAGATCTGAACAAGTAGGATGTCGTCTCCATCCTTTATCTTGAATAATGTTCGATCTATTTCACCCTTTTCAAATCCATTTTTAAGCAGAAACTGTGAGAGAGTTTCATAACATGCTCTAGGTGCTTGCTTTAATCCATATAAAGCTTTCCTTAGCTTGTAGACTTGATTTCCTTGCTCAAAACCTGGAGGCTGTTCTACATACATTTCCTCCCTTAATTCGCTATTTAAAAAGGCACTCTTCACATCCATCTGAAGAACTGTGAAGTTGTGGTAGACTGCATACGCCAGGAATAACCTAATAGCTTCGAGTCTAGCAACAGGTGCAAATGTCTCGTTGAAGTCTATTCTTTCGCATTGTGCGTATCCTTTTGCAACCTATCTTGCCTTATTTCGAACAATGGTACCAGTCTCATCTCTTTTATTCTTGAAGACCCATTTGGTACCAATCACAGACTGATGTGAGAGACGATCCACTAAATACCACACATTGTTGCGGGTGAACTCATTTAGTTCTTCTTGCATTGAATTTATCCAGTCTGTTGATTGAAGAGCTTCAGGGACCTTCACTGGTTCGATCTGGGCTAGAAAGCAAGACATCAACGCTATGCCCTGTCTGGTTCGAACTGGATTTCCAACATCATCAAGGATGGCTTCCTTGGGATGATCTATTAACCAGCTAAGCTTCTTTACTGGTGCGGCTCCAGCATTGGTAGCTGGATCTTTAGAAACTTTAGGATGTTCCTCTTGAGATGGTTCAGTTTCAGGTTCTGGAACTGTTTCTCCCTTATCTTCTGTGGATCTTTCATCTCCTTGTTCTGGAACTACATCCTGGTCTGCTTCTGAATTCTGAGAATCACTTGGCTTATTTGTTGATCCTGCTTCCTTTGCATCTTCAATGTTGACTTCCTTGGGGTCACCTTGCTCTGCTTCTAGGACCGCTTTATGAGCTTCAGGGGGTCTCTTCTCCTGAATCTTCAGGATTTGTGGTCTTTAAGGCCTCATCGATGGCATTTACATCATCGGCCCTCTCGACTGTTCGGAGTTCAGTCGAGGAACCTGGAGTCTCAGAGAAGTCACTCATAAATCTAGTCCGAGGAACTGACTGATTATCATGAGGATCACTTTTAGATTCCTCATTGACATCATTGATCTCATGATTTCCCAGACTCAGTTCTTGAAGTGTCCTGCGCACTAGAGTAGCTTCATCAAAAACAACATGACATGTTATCTCCACAAGTTGGGTTGTCTTGTTGAATACTCTATATCCCTTATATGAAGGGTATCCATATCTGAGGAACACTCCTTCATTAGCCTTAGGGCTGTAGGTACTCAACTTAAACTTCCCATTATTGTCCATTAGAGGTCCATTGCAAAATTCGGTTCGATTGTCTGATCTTATCCTCTTCACTTTTAATCCTTTTTTAATTTGAAGACGATTGATCAGTTCGGGTAGATGAATTTTGACCTCATCCTTGGATTTGAGCAGCACCACCCATGTATATCTTGAGTAGTCATCAACAACTTCTAACATATATTTTCGCTTGCCAATTGTGGGTGGGGTGACTGGTCCAAACAGATCCATATGAAGCAGCTCTAGAATCCTCTCTGTGCTCGTTGTAACTGGCCTGATCTTGAAGAAGACTTTCGTCTATTTTCCGAACTGACATGCTTTGCATACTCCTTCTTTCTGAGACTTTTTCTCTGGCAGTCCTTTAACTAGTTTATGCTTCGCCAGATGTCGGATCGAGTTGAAGTTCAGATGACTAAGTCTCTTGTGCCATAACCAGTTTAAGGCTTCTGAGGAATTGATTGCTATGAGGCATGTCCCTCTTACTCCACTGGACCAATCTACATTATAAAGGCCTCCTCTTCTGATTCCTCTTATTATTATCCTGCGTGACTCTTTGTCTATTATTTAACATTCTGACTTTTCAAATCTGACAATGTAGCCACTTTCACTCAGTTGACTTATACTGAGGAGATTGTGTTTCAGATTAGTGACTAAGGATACGTTCTGAATTATTATTCCATTATGCTTCACGTATCCTATTCCAATCACTTGACCCGTGGCCTTGTTTCCGAAGCTGACTGTTACTCCTTCATACATTTCCAGATCTTTAATCAATCCTTTTTCTCCCGTCATATGAGCCGAACACCCGCTGTCTAATATCTAGGTTCTTGACTTCTTCAGTGGATTCCTACTCTGCAACACAGAAGAAATTATTTAGGTCCCGTATCCTTTCGGGTCCTACAGGGTTAGTCATGTGAATCCAACCTTTTGGTATCGACACTTGTTTCACTCTCACAGTCTGTGAAACTAAATTAGCTTTCTGATTATTATTAGCCTTTCTTCTAATGAGGTGTGTGTCGTGTGGATGCATGCTATTTGGAGTTGTGATCTGTGAACTCTTTGTGAAGTGATTATTGTGAAAAGGGTTTCGAGAAACATTTCTCAGTTGTGTAGCCGTCACAGTCTTTTGAGTATAGAATTGATTAGACTCTGGCCTCAAATAGGTGTTCCCCCTATTCGGATGATAAGTATGATGAGCAGTAGCTCTATCATAGCTTCTCGGATTAAACTCTGATTGTCGAACAGACTTCCTTGCAACATGTGCGTTTTGCTTAGTCGTTCTTGTTGGTAGAACTGGAATCCTTGCATTGGGAACATTTTGCTTATCCAGTTTTGAGGGTAGGTCAGTTTTCCTTACGACAGTTTGCTTATCCAGTTTTCTAACTGTGTTCACATTCTGTTGAGATGTCAGTTCAGTTTTTGACCAGGAATTGGTCTTAACATTCTGATTAACTAGTTTCTTGGAGATTGCCTTTCCCTTTTCCAACAGAGTACTTGAACTGAGTTTTGCTTTGACAAAGCCTAAATGTGTATTCTCAGTTCCTAAGTAGGGATTAAGATCGTTCAAGACTTTCTCTTCATTATGATATTCAATATATCCAAGTCCGAATTTATTGGATGAAGGTCTTTGAACATTCTGAATCTCACTCAATGTTTTCGAGCTTATTTTAAAAGAACAGTTACATTCAGCATGCTCAAGTTTCTTTAGAGAATCACGTTCTTTTGTCACATTTTCAAAATCTTTAAACAATTTGACGTGCTCTTCTCTATATAATTTAATTCTACACTAAGCAATTTATTTCTTTCTATTTCATCTGTCAAAACTGAAATTTTCGATTTTAGTGAAGCATTTTCACTAATTAGTGTGTCCTTAATTTCATGAAAATTTTCAAATTCTTTAATAATTTTCTCAAGTGTGATATCTTCTGAACTAGAGTAACATGTTTCAGAATTTGTATCAAAGCAAAAGGAAACATTAGGTGTGGGCAGATTAGTTGTTACCAGGATTTCGCGATTTGAAGCGCTTTCTTCTTCATCAGTAACATCCCCATCTATGGCTGCCATGAAAACAAGAAATGCTTCCTCGTCCTTCTCATCTTCAGACGTGTAGTTATCCATTGTCATGGTCTGGTACGCCTGGCACCTCTGTTCTGGTGAGCATTACTTGGGCAGCAGCTCTGGATGCTTCTTTTCGAACAGTTTCTTCAATCTATCTCTCTCCTCCTGAGAGACTTGAGGGCATTCATACTTCAGGTAATCAGGGGAGTTGCACTCGTAGCACGTACGTGGCTCTTTCTTGATGAATCTTTGCTCACTTGACTGAGCTTCCTTCTTCTTGCCTTTTGCCTTCTCAAGAAGTGCAGTCAGGTTCTTTAACTGCTCCTCCAGTTTGGCAACTGACAATTCAGTTTCTATCTTCTGAACTGTGTTGGAGGTAGCTGGTGAGGATTGATAGGCAGTTTTCTCGAAGTAAACTGGCCTTTTTGAATGCCTATGGAAGTCTCTTTTAACGAAAAATGCTGCATCAATATCAGTTGCTGAATTTGGAGTTCGAACAGCTACATTTCTGTTCACCATCTGGATGTCCCATTCATGGGCTTGAAGTTCATCGAACAGTTCTTTGTTGGACAATTTTGAGAGATCGATGGCCTTCAGGCTAGTGGTTTTGACGAACCAGTCTTCCTTTGGTAGTCTTGAAAGGATTTTAGCATTCATGTCTGCCACTTTTTCTTCTCTTCCGAGGTTCTTCATCTCACTGATGATGGTATTAAATCTTGGCTCCATCGATTTGATTGATTCGCCAGGTAGCATCTGAAAGGATTCATATTTTTTCCATGGCTATTTGCTTCTTGTTGCGCTTCATCGTTTCTGTTTCTTTAGTGAGATCGTTGATCCAATCCCACAGTTCTTTGGCAGAGTTGTTCTCTACAGCTGCGTCTTGAAAGGAATCTTGAAGGGATTGTATGATCATCTCATGTGCGATGAAATTGACCTGGTGACGTTTCTTGTCCTCAAATGTCATTTCCACCTTTGGCTTGTCTATGCATTCGACACCGCCTGGCTTGTCTGTTGTCGCAAGGATGACTTTGGGCATCTGAATCTTCAGAGGCCTGTTATCCAGGACTTCATCCATCTCTGGATGTTGAGCTCTTAGTTGAATGAGACACTTCTTCTTCCAGACTTCAAACCTCTTTGGATTGTACTTGGGAAGACTAGGATGAGTTATCATTTTCTAAGAAAAATCTTTTCGCTAAAACACACTAGATAAACAGTTATAGTGTAACGAAGTACGGATTCGGTCTTAAGCGACTCAAAACAGGATAGTCTAGAAAGACCGACCTGCACTGATACCACTTGTTGGCCCCAGATCAGAGTACAAATAATGTACAACGGAAGTAATTAATCAACAAAATACACTTTAAGTATAGGCAGTTGAGTTTCCATCGCAGTTTATGGTTAACAGTTTTTAGAAACACAGTTTGATTTTAGCCTGCAGATTAGAATAACAGTTTTACAAATTTAAACAGTAGACAATTTATACGCTTCAACACTTACGCAGTAAGTATTGAAGGTTTCAAGATATCTTAGAAAACTGTAAAGTGCGAAATGTAAATAAAACTGTAAACGACATAGGATATTATAGTGGTTCGGAGCCTTAATTCTTACTTCCACTTTTCGGATATCAGATCCGGTAATTCACTAAGTTATGAAGATACAATCCTCAAAATCTATAGCCAGCTGCTGTAGAAACCTCTGTCCACAGTAAGATGGATCACTCGCCCAAGCAGTTGTACTTCACTCCTTCTTCAGTCCGTCGAAGGCTCTACGTCTTCTCTGTGGACCGGCTCGAAGTTGGACTGAGGACAAACCTCCCTTTTCCTTCTTCGGTAGGTTGGATGATTATATTCTTCCCAGAACGTCAACTGATCAGCAGTAGCCTGTGATAACCTGTTCTCCCTTTGCAAAGACCAGGCTGCTGTGTTCTTACGTGGAAAGTAAGAACACCAAGATACTAGATTAAGTATGCTAACTTAATCCTAGTATAATCAACGTCGCACAATGAATCTCCTCAAACTCCGTAGCAATGAATGCGATGTGTTCAATAAATGAACTACGGCAACAATGTCTTCTCCTTTGAAAGTGTTTAATTCTTTAGCTTCAGTTTCAGACGAAAGACAATAAATATGTTGGAGATTCAAATCAGTGGATGTATTCAGATGAGCAGAGAGGCAAATGTTTATAAGTCTCTGTTGTTCTTGCTATTTATAGGTGAGACACCAGAAAATAGCCGGTAGAGACATTGGAGATGATGTCCAATCATAATCCATGCTCTTTTGAAAATTCATTTATCTCTCGGCTTTTTCTACTACAATGTACTGCTTTTCAGAGCAGTTTGTACTTGTGTGTCAGACGTCGAATGTTGTACGCTAGTCGCAGCTTAGTATCTGTCTGATCTTTTATCATTGACTTCTTTGGTGTTCCCTTGCGACTTGTTCGACTTCTTATCATGTACGTATTCCCTGATGAGAAACTGTCTTGTTCTGAGACTGCAAGTTCCTCTTAGCAGTTTTCGTGTGAAGTCTGTATTCACAGTTTTCGTGACCTTGCTCTACTCGTCTTTGTCTTCTTAGTCAAGACAATTTTTGTCTGAATGTTCTCTCCTTCAAAATTGTTCCACAATTTTGTTGACTTCCTTCTTCCTAGACTATTACAACTTTAATATCCTATACAAGGATTACATGAGGTAATAACTCTAAGTCCTAGACTTTGGTATGTAATTTTGACACATCAGAACATCAAATTAAGGTAGGATTTCTACATCAATACCTAACAGTAACCGAGCACAAGGCGGTGCTCAAATTCCTCTAGAGTGTTCAACAACAATACAAACAGATGGAAAAGGCGATTGAAACCTTAGTGGACCTCAAAACCATGACCATTGAAGAGCTGATTGATCGACTATTGGTTGTGGAGGAGTAGAACGAACTCAACAGTGCAGCCCCGACTGATCATTTACTTCTCACAGAAGAAGAGTGGTGTGCCCGACAGCATCAATGTGATTGCAGGCAAAACTCAAAGTTTGCAGGAAATAAAAACTACAAAAACGTAGCCAAAGGAAGAACGCCAAACGGAGATAGATCAAGATGGTCAAGTAACACGCCTGCAAACAACTCACGTAAGAAAGGAAATTGCAATTATTGTGGAATTGCTGGACATGGGTCAAGGAATCTCGAAAAGCAAGTTGTGATTGTGAACAGCGTGAGCGAACGAATCTCATGAAAGCTGAACCATATACAACAGATGAACCTGCTCTCCTCATTACGAAAGATTGCTTCAGCCCCAAGCTATGTTGAAAGAATACTACAACAATGAGCTTCAACCCCAAGTCAAGTTGAATATATGCTGCAGCAATGAGATTCAAACCCATGTCGTGCACCTGGACGAACCTCTGATGTACATATCTAGAGATGTTCAATGTGAAGAAATTCAAACTTGGTGCTGGGAGGATTGCTACAGCAACGAGATAGCAACACCTAAAGCCAAAAAGACTGTTGCATCAACTACGCAAGTTATATTCCTTGTGCTTGATCAGGATGAGAAGGATATTGGCACTGAACCTGCTTCTAAAATTACCTTAATCCGTTCCCTGAGTGCTAAGCGCGATTATGGATCCCTTGATGAAAGTAAACGAGAAGGTTTGCTTAAAGATGACTATGAAAAACACCTCCATTCAATGCTGAAAGAAATATAAGAACAATGTGAATCATATGAGAGACACAATCAGGAATTGGAGCTAAAACTATCTGGTCACTATATACAAGGATCTAAGCATTCAGTTGCTGGGAATAAACCTAATTTCTCAGTTTGAACTGAAAAGACTAGTAATATCATATCACAAGTGTCGAGAGTTGTGGATGCCAAGCTGGTCAAAGAAAAGAAAACGAGAGTTTTGGCAAATAGAGATGCACCCCTGAAATGGGAACAAAAGCTTAAAGCTAAGGAGAAGAAGACAAAGGTTGTCAATCACAAGAGAAGATTTGTATCGGACCTATCGGTGTCTAATAATGACAGTGATAGCCATGACAGGAGAAAGAGGACTAGGAAATCCCACAAGATGCGGAGAAGACACAGTTGTTCAGACCCAATCCATGAAAAGATGGAGCATAAGAAATGAAAGAAGAAGCCAGAGACAATCATCTGATTCTGATGAGGGCATCAGTGATGGACGCAACAAAGATATGTTGACAAAGATGTTGGGTCGAAACAAATTCATTGAACTGCGGCAAGTTATGGGCATCAAGAATATCGATGCAGAGATACGAGATTAAGGGGGTGATTGTTAGATAATCTCGTATATATCTTCCAAGATATGTTTGGATATCTTTGGTGTATAGATATTTTTGGTTTATAGATATTTTTGATTTAGAGATATCTTTAGTTTTTAGATATATCTAGTTTTGAATATATTTGTTATCTTTTAGGATATAGATAATTTTCATATTCATAGTTGATTTAAATTTCTAATTTACTTATTTTTATATATACTTCACAGTTGATGAAGTAAAATTTAAGTTTTTCCCGTTCATATTTCTATCTCCCTTCTATCAGCAATTTCTATCCTAGTTAGATGCTCTAGCATCACAACAAGCTTGTCTCTCTATTTTTTTTTTTTGTTTTTTTTTTTTTTGAGAGAATGAGAAATTCATTAATTAACATGGTGAGCCTCAGTCACCAGAATGTGTCTAAGCGCTACAGGAAAGACAGAAAAATCAACAGATGAGCGTTGAATTCGTACAAAATTAGCCATCTCATGAGCTAAAGAATTTTGCGATCTAGGGATCCACAGAAATCTAACATCCTCAATATTCCGGGCGATGTGCAAAATATCAGAGATAATAGTTCCTAAGGAAGTTTTTGGAACAAAATAATCCTGCAACATTGAGGCAACAACCTGGTTATCCAATTCAAAAATGACTGAACTGAAACCTTCTTGATAAGCAGCAGAAATACCCAAAAGACAAGCCGTGGCTTCCGCCAAGTCGATACCATGACAATCCAGCAAAAAATCTTGAGGTGGTTTTGATAGGAATACCTTGACTATTTCTGAACACTCCCGCAATGCCAGCCACGCCCGAAGGATCAAGTGAGGCATCCGAGTTAAATTTGATCCAAGCATCGTCAGGAGGATGCCAAATGTGTTGAGTCACGTGAGAAAATCTGGATGGCAGAGTCTTTGCATTGGCATTCTGGAAGCTCAGAAGGGAGGATAACGCCACAGAGAAGTTCGCATGGTGTGTTAAGCTTCGATTTTGAAACACAAGAAGATTTCTAGATTTCCAAAGAGCCCACATGAAGGAAACAAAGGTTTCCACAAATTCGAGGTTTTTCTTATTAATAACAAAAAGCATCCAATCCGGAATAGAGATACGGCTGGCTGAAGTTGGGACCTGTATGCGAAGGGGGCAAGCATTCCAAAAGAAAGAACTCCAGCTGCAATCGTGGAGGGCGTGCTCCGAAGACTCGACCTTCAATCCGCACCGAGAGCATATTGGATCAATTTTCATACCAAAAGCAATGAGGTTTGTTTTGGATGGGAGGATTCCTCAGAGGCAGCGCCAAGCAAAGATTCTCATTTTTGGAGGAATGCGGAGCTTCTAAATCCAGCGCCAATGGTCCGGGATATTGGACGACGAAGAGGCTTTCGATGACGATGCATCTTTCTTGCTCTTCGCAACCCAATAGCCTGATTTGACAGAGTAGAAGCCATCTTTGGTGAAGCACCATCACTGGCAATCTTCAAGTGGTGCCGAAGAAATGGGACTGGAAGAAATCTTCTTAACAATATCGTCCGGAAAGAGAGCGTGAAGGAGCTGGAAGTTCAATGATCTACCATCATCATTCATAATGTCTCTGACAACTTTCAGTTCCTGCAAAACAGAAGAAACTGGGGAGGGGGTGAGATTGTGGGGTTGCCTGGGATCCATTGATCCTGCCAAATAGAGATAGAGTGCCCATTTCGAACTGTCCATGTCGTTCCCTCCTTGAGAAGAGGTTGTCCTGCCAACAGGCTTCGCCTAGAATAGCTTGTGTTGTGGCCCAAATGAGCATTGAGAAAAGAACATCTTGGGAAATATCTGGCTTTCCAGCTTTGGGTGAGAAGGGAGTAAGGGTTCTCCAGAAGTCTCCACCCTTGTTTTGCCAGGAAGGCTTTGTTGAAGCAATCTAACTCTCGAAAACCAAGACCCCCGGTCTTCTTGGCTGCACACATCTTGTCCCAAGAACACCAATGAATTTTCTTTTCATTGTTTTTTTGGCCCCACCAGAAACTAGCAATGATTTGAGAACAGAAACGGGGAGAAGGCAGCAACTCATGATGTAGGAAGGAATTGCTTGCGCAACCACCTTGATGAGGATCAGCTTCCCTGCTTGCGAAAGAGATCGACTTTTCCAAATTTTCAACTTTTTGCTAACTCGATCCACAATAAATCCAAAAAGATCCTTTTTCTTGCGGCCGAAAGAAACTGGAAGTCCCAGATAAGTACAATGCTTCTCAACAACAGGTACTCCACAAGCAACTCCCAAGGAGATTGATCTTTCTCTCGGTACACATCGACTGAAGGCTAATGCCGATTTATCAAAATTGACCCTTTGGCCTGATGCACAAGCATATTGATCAATGATGCTTTTAACTGTGAGGAGTTCTCTCTCACTGGCTTTCCCAAAAATAATGTTGTCATCGGCAAAGAAGAGATGAGAGATTGAGGGGGCATTCTGACACACTTTTGCTCCTTGAATAAGACCATTAAACTCTGATCTCTGAATAAGGGCTGAAAAGGCCTCAGCACAAAAGAGGAAAAGAAACGGAGAGAGTGGATCTCCTTGTCGCAATCCACGTGATGGCACGAAATGTGCAGAGGGAACCCCATTAATAATGATTGAATAAGAGACCGTTGAGACGCATCGCATGATAGTATCCACAAATGATCTACAAAATCCCACTTGAAACATAACTTTCTCCAGAAATTCCACTCAACCCGATCATAAGCTTTTGAGATGTCAAGTTTGAGGGCAAAGTTAGCTTTGCGCTGAGACTTACAAGAGTTCATTGTATGGAATAGCTCGGCAGCCAGCAGAACGTTATCCGTAATCAAGCGACCGGGGACGAAAGCAGATTGGGCATGGTTAATGATGTTTGGGAGGATTGGTTTGAGGTGATTGGCAATGCATTTGGTGATAAGTTTGGCAACCACGTTGCACAGGCTGATTGGGCGGAATTCTTGGGGAGTATCAGGGGAGTTATTTTTCGGGATGAGGACAATGTTGGTTTGGTTAATAGCTTTAGGGGAGTGGCCATTGTTGAGGATATCAAGGATCATGGGAACAAGATCAGCTTTTAAAGTAGGCCAAAATTTATTAACAAAAAGAGCAGGGATACCATCCGGTCCTGGAGCCTTGAGTGGATGCATCTGTTGGAGGGCTTCGACAATGTCAGCTTCACTAAATTCAGCCCTCAGATCATTGTTCATCTCAGTTGAGATTCTAGGTTGGATCGCCTCCAAAATATGATCAGTATGAGCAGCATCTTCGGCTTTAAAAATAGTGTTGAAGTAGTCATAAAAAATTCGAGCAATAGAGGAATCATTCTCTACCCACTGACCATTTGAGTCTTTGATGCGATAGATCCTGTTCCGCTTGCGCCTTCCTGTTGCTGTTCGATGGAAAAAATTTATATTTTTGTCTCCATCTTTGAGCCAATTGGTGCGAGATCGTTGGAGCCACATGATTTCCTCCTTTTGCTCCAGATCTGCAAGAATGGCTTCAGCTTGCTTGGTTTTGCCCAAATTATCGCTTGTGGGGTTAGCTTCCTGAAGTTCGGAAAGCGTTTGATTTGCTTGGATGATCTGGGTCAAGATGTGGCCGAAGTGGTTCTTCTCCCAGTCCATAAGTGCTTTCCCTGTTTGGGTGAATTTGGCTTTGATGGATTCTGCAGATGGAGTAGGTCGATAGGAAAGCCAAACTTCCTCCACCACTTCGCGAAAAGTATCATCGTGGAGCCACATTGCTTCAAAACGAAATGATTTTTGGCGTCTTCTTTTCAAGCCAATCTTAGGCTTCCATGAGGTGAAGATAGGACAATGATCAGACTGAAAGCGAAGGAGGTGCTCGACCTTGTAGTCAGGAAATTGCAGACACCAATTTGTGTTGCCAAGACATCTGTCAAGTCTTTCTTGGATGTTATATCCTCCCTCCTGTTTGTTGGTCCAAGTGAAGTTGGGGCCAGTGAACCCAAGATCCTTCAAAAAACAGAAATCAATGGATGTCTGGAAAGCAGCCATCTTGGAGAAATCTCGAGGAACACCCCCTTTTTTCTCATGAGTATAAAGAATCTCATTGAAATCCCCCACACACAACCAAGCAAGCCTTTGGTCGTTGTAGAGGTCCTTAAGCATTTGCCAAGAGAGGTGTTTGTCTTGCTCTGCTGAACATCAATAAATTCCTGTAAATTGCCAATTTGAACGTCCTGTAGGATCGAGAACAATCGCATCAATGTGGTGCGCAGAGAAAGAAGAGATTTGGACTTGTAGGGAATTATTCCAAAGGAGACAAAGGCCCCCTCTGCGGCCTCTGTGTGATTTGTCGCAGTCCACCACATGGATGCAATCAAAGTCAAGCTTGCTGCGAATGGATTGAAATTCTGAATTGAAGAGTTTCGTCTCCACGAGGAAGACAAGATCGGGCTTCTTCTGAATAATGATCATTTTCAGCTCTCGAACTGTCGATTGGTTCCCAAGCCCTCGACAGTTCTAACTTAATCCACTCATTGGGTTCGGCGGGGCTGCGTAAGGGCAGCCTCCGCCGTTGGTTCGTCTGTGATATTGATAGAGAGGAATTTAAGGCGCTTTGTATCAACCTTTTCAGAAGGGGAAGGGGGTCTCTTCGACCCTACACCAGTGATAGCTTTGGGAGAGGAGATTGTTGAAGTTTTTCTGACAAGTTTCTTCCAAGATTTCTTTTTAGGATGTTTCAGGGGAGGGTTATCATCAGAAAAGGAGGAACATTCTTTGTCAGGAGTAGGTTTTGGCGTATCAGCAATGGTAGGAGGGGAAGGAAAGTTCATGATAAGGTCGATGTCCATGGATTTTTGGCTTTCATTAGGATGTGGAATTAACTTTGTTTTGGGGGAGTTGTTTGGGGGAGGAGAAAGGGATTTGGACGGAGAGTAGACAGGGGTAGGGAGATCTTGTTCAGGGGAATAGTGAGTTGAGCAGAGGGGGAGGGTTGGGTACTGGTAGGTGTAGAAGTAGAGGTTTCAGTTGGGAGAGTGGATAGAAGTGAGGGTTGGGAGATGTGGCAAATTTCCCCCTTCGATGGACCGGTGCGAGATTTCTTGAGGGGTGAGGCTTTGATAATAGGACCATAGGGAAGCTCTGTGAGATCTCCTTCATCTTGTGAGCAAGTTGTATCACAATACTTGAAAGTATGACCAAGCAATCCACACTTAAAGCAATAAATGGGTAGAGCTTCGTATTTGATGGGGAGCCATAGAAGTTCCCCCCCAATACTGACATGGATCCCACATTTTAAAGGATTGTTAATGTCGATCTCCACCTTCACACGAATGTATTTGCCAAAAGGGTCAAGGGTGGGGTCAATACAAACCAGCTTTCCAATCTTATTTCCCAAGGATCTAGCAACATTATAGTTCATGCACTTTACCGGAGCGTCGTAGAAGCGTGCCCAAAAGTGATCTCCAGAAATGTCCACCTTGGAGGGTTGTTCCATTTCCTCCAATTGTCTGATCAAGAAGATATTTCCATCAAAATGCCAAGGTTGATTATTTATGACCCATTTCATTTCAGAGATATCCTTGAATCTGAACAAAAATAGATTTCGGGACCATTCGCGAGCATCTATTCCTTTCTTCTATCTCCACGCTTTCTTCATCATATCCATGATCGCGAAGGGATTTGCAGTCTTATCTGAGAGGAGTTTTCCAACGAGGCAGCATGTAGGAGTTGAGTTTGGGCTTAGTGATGGTTTCTCAACAATGCTGTCAAGGTTGAGAGTTTCTGTATCATCAGCCATAAGGGATAGCAAAGAGAAGCGAAGGAGGTCGGAAGGGAAGAAAAGACAGGAGGAAGATTAGAGAACAGGGGAAGGGCGGCGGACCTCACAAGGAGGGAAAAAACCCTAGCAACACGGAAAAAGACTCTCGCTTAAAGAGAGAAAAAACCCATCGGTTCGATTTGATATTTCCTCGTAGTTTGCACGAAACTTTTACTCTCTCTATTTGTTTTAGTGCTGCCACAACATATAATACGCAATAAATGCAAAAAAATCCATTTATTATAACAACTTTTTCGTTTTGTTTTTTTTTTTTAGTGTAAAGAGGATACAGAAATTGAACTCAAAATTTATTGTAGAGTCTTTACATATAAATATTCATTAGTTAGATGTTTTTGAAGGGATGCCTATAATTAATACTCCCTCCGTCCCACTTTAATAGTCTCATTTCCCATTTTCGTGCGTCCCACTTTAATAGTCCCGTTTTTAAAAAGGGTAACTTTTTCACACTCAACAATAAAATATTAATTCCACTCAAATCATTCTACACTCACATGCCTTGGTTATTATGTCAAAAGCAAATGAGACTATTAATGTGGGACGGAGGAGTAACTAATTTTGCTGGTTGGTGTTTAGCTTGTTTTCCTCATGGATTTAGCCCCCAGTTTTCTTGATCTGATTTGATCAGAGTCAGACAAACAAGTCGCAAAAAGTCTGCTTCTTTTGTCAGTTTATTCTCAACTCCTTTTCTTACCAAACAATCATCACCTGATCAGTTTAAATCTATCTTTTTTCTCCTTTTTATTTTATTGTTTTTGTTGTTGTCTTTTCGCATGATTTTGTCATATGGAAATGCACAGATTAGGAACTACCTAATCTCACAAGTTTCCATTTCACATTCGTCCTCACCAAATAATGAAATTACCGACAGTTGATGTGTATCTGGATATGATTGACGTCGCTTTCTGTACACCCCAACAAACGTCCCCATTTCTCTCTCATATATTATATTACAAGAATATATAAAAGAAATTGATATTTTACAAAACCCATTCTCTTCACACATATATAATATACCTCGATCATGCACAACACCAAATTCTTAATAAAAATGAAAAAAAAAATTAAAGAAAGAATTCAAGAATCATGCATAATTGGAAATGGTAGCTAATTAATATGCAACTTTGTAGCTGAGACTCAATGGTGAGCAACCATTAGTCAAATTTGATTGGTAGGACCAGCAGTTCCACTGCCCCAGCCTCTCCATTCTATCATACAAATATTTGTCCCCCACACATGTGTGTGTTTATATATCACTTTGAAAGATTTAATTACGTTGTCCGTACCTGCTCTCACTATACTTCAAAACCAACAAACCTTCAAGAAATTATATGGATAAGCACTGTCAGCAGAAGCATCCCAAGATCCGAAAATACTCTCTCTGTGAAGGTGATTTCCCTCTCTATTCTCTTCTCCACACTCTATCTCGGATTTCATGCTCAAGCAGTGTTGTTGATTGGTTTGAGGTTGGGTGCAGAGGTGAGCAGCATTGAATGGGAATTCATACACATGACCGAGCAAGAAGAGGACATCATCAACAGAATGCACAAGCTTGTTGGAGACAAGTATGTTATGTTTATGTTTTATTTATTTTGTTCTAATATGGATATATATATAAATTGAACCTTAAAAACTGTGGGTTTTGAATGTCAGGTGGGCACTGATAGCTGGGAGAGTTCCTGGGAGGAAAGCAGAGGAGATTGAGAGATTTTGGTTGATGAGAAACAGTGAGAATTTTAAGGATAAAAGGAGAGAATATAACTGGAAACAAAGATCTTAAATCTTATAAATGGTCATTTTATTTCCTTTATTCTTTCCAGATTGGTGGTGGTACTGGTGTGGGCACAGTTGTTTGTAGCCCTTTTTTTATTCCTCTTTTGTTATTTTCTTTTATTATTGTGATTCTTGACCTGTAGTGGAAGAATCTTGATGAAATTTTAGTTTTTGACTGCCCCATGTTTCTATGTTGCTGGTTTTATTTGTGAAAGTTACATTGGAACTTGGATTCTATAAGACCTATCAGATAATAGATTAATAAAATCTACAATGTGGTTGATTCAAAAGTTTTTATTAGGTTTTAATCATACTAAAATTCATTATGGAAACGCCGTTCCTTTCTTATGCTCAGTCCCTTAATCTACTTTGTGTCTTTCTTCTTCTCAACCTTTTTTTATATAGATTTACACTTATACATTGTACGGATTTCATAAATCTCAATTTAAATTCATCACTATCATGCGAGTTTTTATTGGATTATTGTGTATGTTTCAAATTACCACCTACATTTAATGTTTGTAATATAAAAATATTTTTACAAAACTACTTAATTTACAATGCCTAGAAAGTAAATTATAAATAAATAGTGATGTAAAGAGTTGTAAATATCATTTTACTTTATTTTAAAATTTAGAACATATACCACAATACAGTTATTGAAAAATACATACAAAAATCTTGATATAATAAGAACTTTAATTGAGAATATGGAAATTATATATATAAATTTAAGAAAAATGAAAAATAAGTAATCAAACAAATATCTATATATTATAGGTCATAGAAACTTACAATAAAGTGGACAGTATATCATTTCTCTCTTTCTATATATATATATATAGAGAGAGAGAGTAGTGATCCTATCACAAGTCCTTTTTAGATAGGAAAAGAGAATAAATCTTATCTTTTAATTTGATGAAATAAGTGGTCCAGATTGATTCTTAAATTTTGAAATTTAACTTTTATTTTATTTTAAAATATAATTAAAGGCATTTAGGTAAGTTAAACACGAGGAACCACAATAAATTTCATAATCTCTTTCCTATCTAACACACATTTTTCTTCTACATATTATCTCTCATCTAATTCCTTTATAAAACTTTAAATAATCATATTTCATTCAATTTAAATTATTTGTACATGTATTGTATATCAAATTAAAGATAATTTAATTATCTTTCAAACAAAATCACAATTGCATATATTTCAAATAAGATAATCGTAGTGAAAATGAGATATTGCAGTGAAAATAAGATACTGCAACTATACAAACGTAAATAATGCCTATTTATAAGCTTATATAATGCAACTTACATCTGAAAAAAAAAATCTATATACTGCAAAAATTTGATAGCTCTATCAAACACAATGTAACTGAACCAGCCTATATAGTGCAAATATACAAGCTTGTAAAATGCAACTTAAATCATAAAATAAAGAACTTTTTCAAATATCAATTACCCCATAAATCGTAATGTAAATTTATAGTCCTAAATAATATTAGTTTAGATACTTATATATTGTAGCTTAAAGCTAGATTGTAAATTTTAAACTATTGGTCATAAAGACATAGTAATAAACGAATCAAAGCATCGAATCCAATCTATTCTACCCCCACCTACCAACAATCGAACACCCAATTTAATTACAATTTTGCTTTCCCCTGCTAGCTTATAGTCGTTGTTTCTTTGAGACGATTGGAGAAGATGCCACCTAAATAAAAAGAAGAAGGTGGATTAAAAACTCCAAATTCACCATACCACATTTAAGTTGCATTATATAAGCCTGAAACAACATTCTTTAGGCCAATAAATTTACATTACAATTTATTGGGTGATTGACATTTTGAGAAAATTATTTATATTTTTTTATTTAAGTTGCATTATATAAGCTTGTATATTTGCAGTATATATGCCGATTTAGTTGCATTATGTTTGATGGGGCTATCAAATTTTTGCAAAACGTAATTTTTCTTTTTTCATATGTAAGTTACTTTATATAAGCTTGTAATTATGCATTATAAACACATGTAAAGTTGCATTATCTTTTTTTCAATACGATTATCTTATTTTAAACATATTCTATAGGGATTTCATTTCAAAGATAATGAAATGATCTTTAATTTGATATATGCCACATGAAAAAATAATTTTAATGAAATGAGTTATGATTATTTGAAGTTTTATAATAATGTTGAAGGTGAGGGAATAAAGTTAAGAATAAATAAATGTATATGAAATTTTTGTACGATAAGATGTGGTCCCCTCATATTTAAAAAAATTAAATAATATTTAGGATGTGGTCCCCTCATGCAAGAACACTTAAAAATCGAAATAATGCTAAAAATTCTTAATTGTTTAAATCAAATCTACATCCTTGATTTTGAAAATGAATGGATCAAATTTATTCTCATCTCACATGTGGAGAGGTAATTGTCATATATATATATATATGGGGATTGGATCCGGTGATAAAATTTCCCCCGTGATAAAATGATAAAGCCGCTTGATTACCTTTACAATGTTGCTTGATTGTATTTCAATTGTTTCTTGATGATTTATTGCTTGATTGTGTTTTAATTGTTTCTTATATAAGTCATTCATTTAATTAGATCTAATGGATGAGATTCATTCTTATTTTTAATATACTTATTTATTATTATATGATCTCATCCATATATAGATATATGTCTGATCATATGAGAATAGTTGTTAACGTGAGAACATGAGAACAGACAATGAAGTAATTTTAAGATAAAATGAACAAAGTTGAAGATAAAAGTGAGCAATATTTTAGAAAAACTGAAATCTAAAAAGTACAATGAATGAAATCAAAGATAAAATGAAGAAAATGGAAGATAAAATGAAAATGAAGTATTTTGAAGTTAAAATGAAGTATTTTTTTCAATGAATGATTATTTTGATGTTAAAATAAAGTATAGTGAGGATATAATGTAGTATTCTCATATTCTCTATTCTCACCGGATTAAGCCCATATATATATATATATATATATATATATATATATATATATATATATACTTTAAAATTATTCATTTCAGAAACTTTATAATTAAAATTTAATGGCAAAAACTTGTATGAGACTGTCTCACAATTACAGATTAAAAACATATCCATATATTTTTGAACGAATCTTTTAATCAATATTTCTAAATTAATAAATTATAAATCCTTTCTTGCTCCGCACACGATGTACCGCCACCAAGCTTGCAACCACATCGGCCTCACCACAGCCACAACTCCCATCATCTTCGTGTTCATCTAAATTGGTGGTCACTAGTGGCGCACCATCAGACAATATTTTGATATGGCCGGAGAAGTTGATGAGATACTCGAGCTGTCGAGTTTAAGGGAGTCTATCCGTCCTGGGACAAAATGATTTCCTGCTTGTTGTTGGATGTGGGATGGGGTTACTCTATCAATTACCTATTGTTGGATAGTTTAGAAAATTATGGGCTTTTGTTGAAGAAAATATGTGGATTGATAATTTCATTTCTACAATTGCTGATCAATATTGACCTTAGAGTCGTGCGTATGTTTTTTTCTCTCTCTTATCTAATGAATATCAACGAGAATCAGCACAATTCAAGATTAAAAATAAATGATTCAAAAATTGTTTTCTTTGCAATTTCATCATAAATGTGGTGGTGTTCGAAATAAAGTTGTTGTCGAGCTAGGCGGAGTTCATCATTTTGTATGTATTGGTATTGGAGTTGTTGCAGAAAGAGAGGGTTTTAGGGATATTGACAAAGGCCGACCACATCCAAGTCATCCAAGGCCACGGGGTGGCGGAGATGGTGAAGTCGTTGGGTTTGAAAAGAATGAAATGTCATTTTCCTAGTCATTTGGTTGGAAATGAATGAGAAGAATTGATAGTGTGTGAGGTTTAGATTCTTTAGAAATGATTTATTATTTTGTTTCTAAATAATGTATTTCTTTACTGAAATGAAAATGATATATTTTTACAATTGGAATGGTGTATTTTGTTTTTAAGTAAATGGTGTATTTAATTTTTATTCAACGAATGATGTATTTTTCTATAGTTAATAATGTATTTAGTATTTATTCAGTAAACGATGTATTATTATTCGCTAAATGATGTATTTAATCTTTATTCAGTAAATGATATATATTGCTTCACTAAATGATGTATTTGGTTTATATTCAGCAAATAATGTATTTCTTCAATTAAAATGATATATTTTATTTAAGTAAATGATGTATTTAGTCTTTATTGATTAAAGGCTCATTTTCATTCTATAAATGATATTTCTAATAATGATAATTTTTTTTTTGTTATTAAAGGATGTATTTTCTTAACTGTGAATGATGTATTCATTTATTATAAATGATGTTAATTCATTTTTAATTATTTCTATTCAAAAAGTCTTTGTATTAAATTTTAGTTTTTTTTAAAATTGAAAAATGATGTATTTATTTAATATAAATATTGTAATTAACTTTTTATTGATTTCTATTCAAAATTTTATTTGATCAACACTAAGCAGCAAAAACAATTACCAAACATCGAACATAAATCATGGGGAACTAAAAATTAAAAAAATTAAAATAATTTCACAAAATCCGGAAGGCTGTGAGGACCTGAATTGTTGATAGTTAAGGATCTTCATCATGTCCCCCGCTGCCACACCATCCCCATGCTTTAGGCCTTTATTTTCAAATCGAATGCACTACAGCTCACTACTCCGTTCTTAGAGTTATTTATCAAGCAATCCGGAGGATTCTCAAACATCTTTTAACATCGTAGATTGAGCTTTTTGTGCATCGATGGCTTAGTGGGCTGTCGTCTCAGATAGCTTCGCCTTCGTGAGCCTCTTTGTTCTCAACAGTAAGAACATTCTCTTACTTCTTCAACCGAAAGGTCGTCCCGCAGAACTCGCACAACACTTTAACCATCCACTCTATTTGAGAAAGAAGGGTAATGATCAATGAATTGGCCGCACATCCAGAACGTTGTTGCAGAGTGAGTCGAGGCCCTATCAGTTGGGAAAGTAGAGCGCGAGGGACCAGTTGGGAGGCAACACCGTCGTCGGGCTATTGGAATTGTATACATAAAAGCATTATGATTGTTATATTGGGAGATTTTATGTTTGATATACTAGAAATCATTAATGACTTGCAATAAACAACTCCTGTCTGAATTAACAATCATATGATGTGAACAAACACATCGAGTTATCTTGTCGATAGGGAGATCATATGGTGTGTAAGAGATCACAAAAAATCTTATAGATCATTCGACCTAGCGAGATATAAATAATTGTCATAGCTGATACAATTTCTGGTTTGGTTGTTAGTTTAGGTTGCGACACACAAATTCCATGAGTGGTTTATCTTGTCTGCTTTGTGTGACCGGTACATCTCAATGTATTGATAGGATCATCAGTGAGATGAACCATTCTACTTGACATATGAATGAGTAAAGATCTTGGTAACTTGGTCGGATCTAAAGTCTATTGAAGGCTGAGAGGCACACATGGATTGATTGTCACTTTAACTTGCTATGGTGGAGAGTTTTACACGTGCTCATATATCTGCATCTTAGGTGATGGCAGTTTGTGTGGGGTTTCCTCAGGCTGGATTTAGACATGCATATCCATTTCAGGATTGTGGCATTCCCTAGGAAGCTCACGAGGTTCGTTATGCTAAGTCCTGCAGGCTGAATCATTGATTCAAGCATAAGCGATAAGGGTTGAGTGGTACTACTCAAGAATAATAAGAGATTAATTAATTGCAGCTAATTGTCATATGCTGAAATAATTAATAAATGTGTGAAACCTTAAATATGAGGATTGACCAAGTCAATAAAACTCATTCCTAATAACGTGGTAATAAAGGGGTATGTCAGCATTAATTCTCTGGTGGCATGAATTAATGTTTATAAACTAATTATGTTCTGGGTTGAACATAAAATTAATTAATAGGAGACCCACTTTATTTTTTGCATTTGATCTCTGATCTGGCCCAATAATGCTCAGAGCCTATTAGGGTTTATTAAACCCCATTCTCCAGATCTATAAATAGATCAGTTCTCTCACTTCCCACGTAAGTTTGAAATTTCAAAACTAAAACCCTAGAGAGAGTGAGAGAGTAGGCGGCCGACTGCAATAGAGAGGGAAAGGAGAAATCGAGTTCCTCCAGTGCAGTTTCAATCCGATAGCGCATCCTCACCAGACATCCGGATCGAGCTAGGGAACAAATCAGAAGATCAGATCTATAGGAACACCATTAACCATCTACCGTCATTATTCAATTCGTAGGAGTCTAGGTATTCCTTTGAATCTACGCATTAAATTAAATAGGAGCATGTATAGGGCATTTACTGTTTGTTATAGAATTTATTTTGATATTCCACAAGTTGAATCTCGGGTTAAGAAATAAATGGCGATTCACATCGCCTATTGTAGACTCAGTTCATACAATTAGTATTAGAGCCAGGTTCGTATTTTATGTCTTTGTCAGAAAATAAATATTGGCATTCAGTTTATGCATGTTATTTAATTTATCGTGGATGGATTTATTTTCCGTGGATGTTTATTTTCTCGTGGCCCCTCTCTAGTTTTTGGTTTTGTTTTTATCGCGAGAAAATCAACGATTAGATTGATAGGGAAAATCAAGTAAAAGACTAGATCTATTGGTTTATATTTTTATTGAATCGGTAACCGGAGAAAAAGAGAGAACAAGAACAACGATGCAGCAGTACAATGGTGTTTTCTGGTGGGCTGAGGAAGGCAACAGTCTCGCGCAGGTGGCGCGCGGCGGCCGCTGTCGGCCGGCGACGTTATGGTCATACGCAGTTGGCACGCGGTTGTGGTAATCGTCACAGTAGCTCTTCTTCCTCGCATGTTTCTCAGCAGCCATGCACCATCGTGGCAATGAGCACAGCGACCACGCGTTGCAGCGGCTCCGACCAATGCTATAGTCGTGTCACGGCAGGATGCAGGCAGCATCGTTGCAAGTCGCGGGAACAACAACCACGTGAAGCAACAGTCGCGGAGGAGGCAATTGCGACGTGCGCAACCATGGCTGTCACGTGCGCAAGTCACGTCTCTAGCAGCAACATCGTGAGATAGGAGGTCGTCGGCGAGGTCTTGCACGTCTTCGGCGCTGGCGGCGACGGTTGGACAAGGTGGCGGCAGCTAGGGTTTTGGGTGAGGAAGATGGTGGCAGAAATTAGGGTAAGGGTTTGATGCGGGCTGAGCACGGGTTTGTTGGCCCGGAGGTGACCCGAATCTCTGAAATTAGGGTTTTTACTACCCTATGGGCCTGAGACCCTAATTCCTAGCCCAATAACCTACAGCCTAAAGTTGCAGATTTTAAATTAAAGAGTGGGAGCCCAGTTTGAAGATCTGTATTAAATTAAAGTTTTGTAATAGATAAGTTTAATTTTATTTCCCATGTAATTGCATCAGGGGGCCACGAGAAGTTTTATTTTATTTATTATATTCTCGTATGACGTGATTTATTATGTGCGCACTTGTAAGTAATTGGAAAGCATGCTACTGCTTTTATTATTTATTTTTGAAACATGTTGTAGATAATAGGGAAGCATGTTATTGCTTTATTATTTCCTGATTAAAGCATGATTTATGTGATTTATTTTATGTATTAAATTATGTCTACAAATTTTGGAATCATGTTGGGAAATATGATTGAATTTTAGATGTGACATAATTTATGGATCATAAAATAATCTGTGCGCATAAGAACCTAATTAAAGAAAAGACTAAGCAAGATTTATTAATTAATATCAATAAGACCTCCACAATGTGGTCTCTTATTGGAAGTGGATAATGGAGTGAGTAGACGTCTACACGACCGTAGCCTGCTTGCTTTATGTGTTCATAAGTTTTAATAGATGAGATTTCTATATAAAACATTTAAATATGTGAGAAGTGGACAGTGACGTGAATAGACGTCTACACGACAGTAGTTTACTTACTCTATTTGTACATAAGTTCTCTAGGATTGTTTTAAATGAGATAAAAAAAAGGTTGTAAGTGGCATGCGTCGTGGGTCTAGTACGTATCATAAATCGTCTTTTTAACTTCCGGAGTTAGAATTATGGTCAAATGCTTAGATGCATGAAAACTAACTCATGAATGATGTCCGTGCTCAGATAGGTTGCACAAGGTCTTAGTTTTATCTCCGATTATTAATTTCATTTGCCGACAAATACCTGGCATGGATTGAAATTAAAGATTGGAACTTCAAAGGGTAGTCTGGTTAGGTGGTCTATTGTAAACATATTCGAAAGGAGCTTGCAGTAGATGCCCCTAGGCAATACGGGGAAACAATTGTATTGGTTTATCTAAAGGTTAAAATGTATTTTTGTTTCAATTTTCTGCATGTATGTTCTTACTTTAATCAATTATTATTTTCATATAGGACTATGATTAATGTCATCAATATCTTGACACAAAATCAATTAACTTGTCCGAGTTTCCTGGAATGGAAATGCAACATGGATTATATCCTTGTTGTAGAGGAACATCAATTTGTTTTTAACACTCCATATTCAGCTGTCCCCACTGCAGAGTCAAGTGATGTGGAGCGGAACCACTATGACAAGTGGGTCAAGTCCAACAATGTAGTCAAGTGCTACATAATACGAAGAAGCTGAGATTATGGATAGTCTCATAGTTACTTATGGGGAATCGGATAGCGTTGTCAGATTTAAAATCATGAGGGAAATCGTGAGTTGTAAAATGTCTGATGGGAGGGAGCACGTTGTTTCAATGACTCTCATCAAGGAAGAACTGACGTTGCATGGAGGAGGTATTGATGGGGAAGCCCAGGTCGATATCTTACTCAACTCACTTCTGAAATCTTTTGAGAACTTTAGATAGCATGTTGTCATGAGTAAAAAAGGAGTACACTCTCAATGTGTTACTTAGTGACCTTATGGCAGTTGAATCAGTCATGCAACTTGAAAAGACAGTATTGGCTTCTTCCGGTAGTTGCCCAACTTCAATGAAAGGTGTTAAGCCTTAAGGGGTGATTGGTAAGAAATTAAAAACGACTGCCTCTAGAAGCAAAAGTTATGGGAAAAAGAAAACAGTAGCACCGGAAAAGAAGGGCAAGTGTTTTTGTTATGGCAAAACTGGTCACCTGAAGAAGGATTGTGTGACCAAGCGGGTTAGACGAGGTACGTCAATAGCATTTTTAACAAAAACATGTTTAACATCTGTTTCTACCGATTCATGGGTAGTGGATACTGGAGCTATTGATCATGTTTGTTACACTTTGCAGGGGTTCAGGCCGACAAAGCAGCTGAATGATAACAAGGTGACGATCTCCATGGGTAATGTTGCTCGTGTGTCAGCAGTAGTTGGACATGTTACATTATGCTTTCAATATAATGTTTTCATTTTAAGAGACGTTTTGTATGTGTTGAATTTTCGGTGAAACCTTTTTTCTAATTCCCGTTAATAAATGATGGATTTTCAGTTCTTTTTATAATCATGTTTCTATCAATAACGGTGTTATCTGTCGTTGGATACACAAAAACTCTCTTTATATAATAACTTATTTGCATGAATCTTCCGTGAATGCTATATATAACTCATTTAATCATAAGAATAGAAAGTTTTCATCTTCTGACAAAGATCTTACATATCTATGGCATCTGAGACTAGGTTATATCAGTCTAAAGAGGATCAAGAGACTTGTGGATGATGGAACATTGGATTCTATCCAATTTGTTCCACATCGAGTTTGTGAATCCTGTATAGAAGGAAAGATGACGACCAACTCGTGGAGGATTTAAGTGTTTTGTCACTTTTATTGACGATTACACGAGATACGGGTATGTTTACTTACTTCACTATAAGTTTTAATGCTTTGAGAAATTCAAGGAATTCAAGGCGGAAGTAGAGAAGAAGTTAAACAAGACCATGAAGTCATTACGATTTGATCGTGGTGGTGAGTATCTCAATGACGAGTTCTTGCAGTTTTTGCCAGAGCATGGGATTACATCCCAATGGACCGCACCGGGCACTCCTCAGTAGAATGGTGTGGTGGAAAGAAGAAATGGGACTCTTCTTGAAATGGTTAGGTCCATGATGAATTATGCAAACTTGTCTGTTTTGTTTTAGGGGCCACCCATTATTAACAACGGTGTACTTGCTGAACCTGGTACCTTCTAAGTCAGTTCGTAAGACACCCTCAGAACTCTGGCATGGGCAAAAGCCCAGTGTGTCAAAGATACGTGTGTGGGGTTGTTCGGCATATGTTTTATCAAATAAACATGATAAGTTAGAATATAGGTCTAAGCTAATGCAGTTCGTGGGATACCCCAAATAAACAAAAGTTGGTTATTTCTACTGTTCTAAGGATCAGAAGATCATTGTTAGCTCTAACACGAGATTATTGGAGGACAAGTTTGTAAAAAACCACAAATCCAAAAGTGACATCATTCTCCAAGAAATTGGAGAAGATGATGTGTTTACATTGGGATAACCCTGTGGCATATTGAGTGTACCTGTGGAAGGTATGGAACCAATTGCACGGTCGCCAGTGCAAGACTTTGAGCTACAAGTAACTGCACCAACTGCTGATGTAGTACCAGTGCTCCACCATCGTGGGAGGGTACCTCACCAACCTGAGTAGTATATGCTCATGGCGGAGTCTTTGGACTTGATCCCAAAAGATGGACTAGATGATATCGACCCATGAACATACAACGTAGAAGTAAACGACAAAGATACGAAAAAATAGCGTAAGGCAATGGATTAAGAAAATGAATCAATTACCGCTATGGATGTATACCATAAGTCTGCGCTACCAGATGGCTCTCGGGCCATCGGTTGCAAATGGGTATACAAATGGAAGAAAGATTCGAAAGGAGAAATAACGGCTTTTAAAGTCAGGTTGGTGGCAAAGGGTTATAGTCAAAAGGAGGGCATTGACTATGACGAAACCTTCTCACCGGTAGCCATGCTCAAGTCCATTCAAATTATCTATCCACAACAGCACATATGGACCTAGAGATCTTGCAAATGGATGTCAAAACTGCGTTTTTAAACGGGTACCTTGAGGTAGGTCGTGGCATCTATATGCAGTAGCCATAGGGTTATTTGAAGGATGGTGAAGAGCATATTTTCTGGAAACTTAACGAGTCCTTGTATGGACTTAAACAAGCTTCATGGTCATGGAACAAACATTTTGATGATGTGATTAAATCCTATGGATTTTCACAGTGTGAAACCAAAAGTTGTGTGTACCAACTATGCGTCAGTGGAAGCGTGGTATTCCTTGCACTTTATGTAGATGACATTCTTCTATTCGGCAATGATGTGAATATGTTGTCAGACATAACAAGATGGTTATCCGAAATGTTTCAAATGAAGGACCTAGGAGACGCTGGATACATCCTTGGGATTAAAGTCTTGCGTGATCGCAAGAAGAGGATGTTAAGCTTGTCTCTGGCCGCTTATATTGATACTGTGATTGCTCATTTTAGCATGCAAAATGCCAAGAAAGGATTGCTACCTTTCAGACATGGTGTTCCTCTGTCTAAGGCACAATGCCCTGCAACAGAAGAGGAGAAGGATGAGATGGCTAAAGTATCATACGCTTCGACAATGGGAAGTCTCATATATGCGATGCTATGTACGGGGCCAGATATCTATTATGTCGAGGGTATGGTGGCCAGATATCAGTTAACCTTGGACAGGTGCACTGGACTGCTATCAAACATATTCTCAAGTATCCGAAAAGAACTCGAGACTATTATCTCGTTTATCAGTGTGATAATTTGTGGCCTGTGGGTTATACAAATTCAAATTTCTAGGCGGGCCAGGATGAGAAGAGATCGACCTCGGACTATATGTTTACCTTAGGAGGTGGAGCTATATCATGGAGGAGTGCGAAATAGAAGTGTATTGCGGACTCCATCATAGAAGCTGAGTATGTAGCAACTTCAGAGGCTTCAAAAGAAGTAGTATGGATCTGGAACTACCTCCAAGAGTTAGATATTATTCTGATTTCGCCCAAGACTATCACGGTATATTGTGATAATGTTGGTGTAGTAGCAAACTCTAAGAAACCAAGAACTCACAAGGAGTCAAAGCACATATAGAGAAAATATCACATCATACGAGAAGTCGTAGCGAGGGGCAATGTGCAGATAGATATGATAAACATTCAGGATAATCTAGCAGATCCATTTACAAAGGGCTTACCTCAGAAGGCATACGAGGTTCATGTTCGTAGCAAATGGTAGAGGTAGATGTCAGCCACCTGGTGACCAAATGTAATGGCTAGATTAGAATAGACACATGTTATACTCTAGAAAGTAATGGTATAATGCTTTAAGTATAAGTGAGATATTGTTGCAATTGAATACATAAAAGTATTATGATTGGTATATTGGGACACATTATGTTTGATATACTGGTAATCATTAATGACTTGCAACAAACAACTCATGTTTGAATTAATAATCATACAATGCGAACAAACACATCGAATTATCTAGTCGATAGGGAGATCATAAGGTGTGTAAGAGATCACAGAAGACCGTATAGATTGTTCGACCTAGCGAGATATAAACAATTATCACAACTGAGACAGTTTCTGGTTTGGCTGTTGGTTTAGGCTACAACACACAAGTTCCATAAGTGGTTTATCTTGATTGCTTTGTGTGACCGGTATATCTCAATGTATTGATGGGATCAATAGTGAGATGAACCATTCTACTTGACATATGAATAAGTAAAAATCTCGGTAACTTGGTCGGATCTAAAGTCTATTGAAGGCTGAGGGGCACATATGGATTGACTGTCACTTTGACTTGCTATGGTGGAGAGTCTTACATGTACTCATACATCTGCATCTTGAGTGATGGCAGTTTGTGTGGGGTTTCCTTAGGATGGATTTAGATAACCATATCCATTTCAGGATGATGACATTCCTTGGGAAGCTCACAAGGTTCGCTATGCTAAGTCCCGCAGGTTGAATCATTGATTCAAGCATAAGCGATATGGGTTGAGTAGTATTACTCAGGAATAATAAGAGATTAATTAATTGCAGCTAATTGTCATATGCTGAATTAATTAATGAATGTTTGAAACCTTAAATATGGGAATTTGTTTTAAGTGGAAATCGATGCAATTATTGTTATCATGATGATTAGATCATTACCCAAAATGTGTAGTTAATGGATTTTATAAAATTTTAACCAATCAGACCAATAAAAGTAAGTGGAAATAAATTAAAATTATGTGTTGGTAGGAATCGGGCTAGACTTATTAGGTAGGAATCAGGTCAGTTTCGGTAAGAAATGGGTCGATTTCGTTTGGATTCAGGTCTGTCAATAATTTTGTGTGAAATGGGTCAGAATTGATTCAAAATTGAGTTGGATTCGATGGTCGGTCTTAGATCAGATTGCAGTCAGTCTCGGGTTAGAACCGGGTTAATTGACCCGATTCCAACCCGTGTTTGATTTAGTCCGGCACTCGCATGTGATTCTGATACAGGCCTAAATCCGGTCTGAATTGGTCGGTTCCATGTATTTTTAAATTACTTTTTCAAAATTTTAAAATTTTTACTATGCATTTTATATTTCCAACTTTTTCACTTTTAATATAGTCAAATTAACGTATAAAGTATGCTGACATGAACACATGCATGACAATCGACATACATTTTGACTAGATGAGTCAATGAAAATTACTCATACATTGAAATGCAAATGATTGGTTGTCATTTACTGTATTGATCAATCCAATCAAGTTATGAAAATAATTGAGATTGGTTACTTTATATAATCGAATTCATATGCAAAGTAACAAACACATTAATTATATCTTCGTTCATCCTACTCTCCATCTTCCTCATATTCACTTTATCCTTTTTTTCCCTTTTCAAAAATGGAGAATTGGTTCGCTATATTTGTTCACTATAATGACAATTTGGATGAATAGTACTATTACATTGGAGAAGAAGAAATGTTGGTTTACTTACCAATTCATTGATGTATTGTACGGTGCCAGAATTTTCAGTTTGGGTGCAATCAGTCGACGGTATGAGTGCTTTTATTTCAAATCTTTTGCCGACTCATCACTACCATAAGGCTTAGAAGTTCAAATAAAAAATTAGTTACTTCCAATGATTCCATTGGATACATCTGATTCACCCATCTTGTGAGATGTCGCTGCCATACTCGATCAGGAGTTGACACAGGGTGCCATGTTTTGTAGTAGAGGTTAGTCCCAAAATTAGAGTAGTTTTTATGCAGTGGAAGTATTAAAATGATTTGCAGTTCTGAAAACTAAAACTTAGTTTTCATTTTTCAGTTTCCGAAAACTCAATTTAGCTCGAATTTAGTTTTAAGTTGTAGTTTCAAGTATACACTTCAATACATAGAAAGTATTGAAGGTTTCAAATTAATATGAAAACTTAACATACAGAAACTTAAATAAAGCAGTAAAGTGACTCAGGATATTTATAGTGGTTCGGAGTCTCAAGTCCTACGTCCACTCTTCCGAACTTAATCGGGAAATCACTAAGTAACAAATTACAAACTCCACATGATTTATACTAGCCCATCGGATGCCAATGTCCTTCGGCCTGCTAGGTCACTCGCCCTAGAACTTGGTCATCTGCTTCCTTCTTCAATCTAAAGTGAGGACGTACCTCGCAGCCTTCAAACTGGAAAGTTTGGATGTTTATTGTTCTTCCTAGAACTTCAGGTGTTGGCAAAGCCCGTAAGATCAGAATTTCGGAATGGGAAACTGACTATTGTGTTTATTACTTTAAAAGTTATAAACACTAAATGATGAGCTTAAGCTTGGAAAGCTAAGCCTCATGTTCAGAGATACAGAATTTCAGAGTGTGCTTGTGAGCTTTAAGTTTGGCAGAGTAACGACTTGTTCTTTCGAAAGATTATGATTCGTAACTTTTTCCTTTTGAAGTGGGCTTCTATTTATAGGCAGATTCTGGACGATTTGAATTGTTGTTCATTAGAGATAGAAATTCATCCGTTAGAGACAACGAGAATGTCGTCCAATCATAGCCCATTCTTCTCTGGTCTGCTCATCTCTGAGATCTACTTTTGACTTTTTGCAGTGTATTTTCACCTGCTTCTTGTCAGAGTAAGTTTCAGTCCGAGGAACTTAAACTTAATTTTCCTCGTACTGTTGGTCGACACTTTAAGGAATCTTGAATAGCACTTCGAGTTCCACTCAAATTCCTTTTGTGTCTTTGCTTTCACGTGCACTTTAAGTTCTAAAACTGAAAGTTGAAATCCTCTTGATTTCAAGTTTTAAGTTTTCGAAATCCTTTAGTGAAAAGTCAGTTTCCAGAAACTGACTTTCTGGACACTTCAAGTTTCAAGTTCCGAAACTTGACTTCAGCATCTCGAGCTCTTTTGAAGTTTCAAGTTCTAAAACTTGATTCTTGTTTTTCTTCAGAAACTAAGTTTCTGTCCTCTCGATACGCAGCTTCTAGTTCCTAGTTTCTATTACAACTTGATATATCCTATACAAGGATTATATGTAGAAACATACTAGAAACTTAAAGGTAGTTTTGACACACCAAAACATCAAAATAAAGGGTAAACTGAAACTTAGTTTCTAACAGTATAGTACTCGTGATATGGAACAAAGCCAAGAATTTAAATTGGCCCGCTCCGATAGTACTCGTGTTGAATACAAGTGCAAATGAGAAAAAAGTTGTTTGTTTGTTATACGTGCCACTTGCAAAGCTAAGTGTCGGACTGTACGCAAGTTAATACCAAATCATAATTGTAGGTTAAATCTTGCTGGAGTTGGATCACATAATGCTCGCTCTAAAGTTGTGGCCGCTTATTTTGCAAGAAAGATGCGTTGGCAAGGGTCACTAATCAAACCGTAGGAGATTATGATGGCATTCCATTAAAGTTTTGGCATTTGGACAAGTTATGGTGTTGCACTGTAATCTCGGAATGCATCCATTTCGATGTTATATAGTGGTGTCGAAGATTCATCCAAGATGCTCCCAAAGTACCTCCATGTACTTAAGCAGTGCAATGGCGGGACGATGACAAATCTATATATTGCACCCGATGGACGTTTTTGATACTTAATTGTGGCGCTCTGTGTTTCCCGAACTGCTTTTGAGTATTCATTAAGACAAGTTATTGTTGTTGATGCCACCCATCTAAAGGGAAGAAACAAAGGGGTTTTATTTGTTGATGTTACCAAAGATGGTAATGAATAGGTCTTCGCACTTGTGATAGGTGTTGGCCTGATAGAGAATAATGAGTCTTGGATCCGGTTTATGACTTGACTTCGGATGGCTTTTGGCTGCAACGATCAATTATTGATTGTCTCCGACCAACACATCAACATTTTGAATGCTATGAGCGTAGTATATCCTGTTACCACACATAGACTTTGTTTTTATCATCTACGGAATAAATTGACAAGCTTCTGTCCCAATATAGTCCCATTGTACTATCATGTTGCGTATGCCTATCGGTCGGCGATATTTAAGCAGGATATGAATCAAAGTAAAGATTTCAATCCGACAGCCTACAACATGTTAATCGATATAGGACCAGAAAATTAGGTGAAATTGAAGTGTCTAGTTTGCTGGTATATTTCTTGACCTCAAATGCAGCCGAGGTGTTCAATGCAAGATTATTGGATGCTCGACGTTTGCCTGTCTGCTCGATCATTGAAGCTTATAGAAGTATTATAGAACAGTGGTTTGATTAGAGACAAGCTAAGGCTGGTAATTAGACTGATGAGTTAACAAAGGAGGGTGTAGCAAAAATGGCACCTTTGGTGGAGAAATCATACACATACACCGCTGTTTCCACCTCAGAACATGCCTTCAAGGTCAATGCGGAACTCGGACTTGGAAGGTGGACCTGGAATCTCATGTTTGTGACTGTCGTGAGTTTTAACTTGATCCAGAGTGACTGTGTGCTACATCAGCTCCTCTCCTCCCACCCCGTACTGTACCCCTTATTGGATTCTCAGGCAGTCAGAACTGTGCCCCAATCGGATTGTCCATCTTCGCAAATTTATAATACAACATCACGAGTTCAATAGGAGAAGCCACCAAATTAGAGTAAATATTTAGTTGTCCATCAAAAAGTAACAGTCACTAAAATATTAAACAAATCTTAAAAATTAAAGAATCATAAAAGTACAATACAAATTACATACCCGTTGAGTAAAGAGATGAGACAAATTAATGGTCTATGACCAAATAAACTCCCATTTCATGAATCGAGGAAGAGCATCAGGCCTTCGCTGAATAGCGCAGGCCACTCCCAACTGCAGAATTGCCTCATAGGCCCACACCTACAGAATTATTCGTAACAAATAAAAAATCACAATCTTTGTACTTATTATTCAATATGTTCTTTAACAAAAATAAAAATATACTTGTAGTGCCCAAACGGGTCCTCCTAAAGTGAAGTTGCCTCCACTAATGCCATCTAATCTGGTGAGGGCAAGGTCTAGATAGTAACATAAAGACTGAAAAGTGTATACCCCCCATGGAAACGAACTCCTTCTACCCAAATCTTCTACTAATACGTAAACCCAACCTTACATTTTTCAGATAGTCCTATGGCAAAGTTCCACATGGCTAATATATTAGCCACCTTTAAGTATAATTCATGATTATTCTTATCTATTTCTTTATCATTAAATTTCGTCAATAACTCCCTCGCAGTAATATTTTTACCCCCACAAACTATACGAAAAACAGAACTACTAGAATGATCATGGTCACCACAGGGATCAAAACTAGATAAAAAAACAAACCCAGTAACTAATGCAAACTCCTTCACACCAAATTCAATAACGTGCCCACCAATGTTGAAACACAAAAAATTGTTGTTTGGACTTTTAATTTGATAACCTAATAGCTCCGCTAATTGTTGAGAGGCACCTGAACCATTATTTTTCTAAACTAGTAATTTACAAAAAGGATCATTAATGAATTGGTTAACAACTCTTGACCCCCTATTGAACCTAAAGTCACATGAATTGTTTGCAAAGTTGTTACTTTAGTGTATAACTTTACTTTAGTAGTTGCACCACGAAAAACTGCTCTAATCCACTAAGGCTGCACAAATAATAAATTCAACAAAATTCAACCTTTTTGTTCAAAAAATTCAACATGTATCATCAAATTATCAAACAATTACATAAAATTGAACATAATATCAATATCGGGGCACATACGAATTATACAATTACATACAAATTTGCACCTTTTTGTCCAACACATTTAACACATAAATTAAACCATCCAACTATTGGAGTATACTGTAAAACAAACTTTTAAGTGAGCTTTGTCATGTACTTAATCTCCTCTGATTAACTGAAATATATGTTATCACATTGTTGCAATCTCACGATTGCATGTATATCCACTTATCTTATATTATAGACAATGTAATCGGTGTGTCGTCCCACTGCCGATCGCATTGTTGAGTTCCTTATAGAATATAAATCATATTCACAACTGAGATAGTTCTGGAGAAACTATTGTTTAAGGTTGTTGGTGTCGCATTGAATGGATCGCTAAGGGACGTGTTCCTCTGTTCTCACTTCAAGAAAAACCAAGTCTCAGCGAATTTATTAATTCTTAACCCTAGATGTGATATTTAGATATATGCAAATGATTGTTTGTTACTTCAACTTACTATGGGTGAGAATCAAAATGATGATTCAATTTGGGTAACAACATTATTTGTATGTATTTATTTAGTCACATTAGGAAACCGTGTCCTGGACATCTAAGTTGATGACATCCCCTTAAGGAGCTCATAAGTTTTATCGTATTAAACCCTTCAAGTGGAATTTATTACGATACAATAATAATGTTGAGCGAGTACTACTTAAGGAATTAAGATATTAATTAATTAAAGTTGTTAGAGCTTTTAAATTAATTAATGGACGTGCGTTGTCTTAAACACGGGGAATTAATTAAGTCAAATAAAAGTCCTGATTCACATCGGAATAGGATGACAATTGCAATATTAATTCTCTAGTGGAATGAATTAGTGTTATAAGTTCAAATTATATTATGGGTTGAATATATGTGTTTGGACTTATGAGAGGACCAATCCTATACCTTCTAGAGATCCCTGACCCAATTGAAAACCCTAGATGATGCCTATAAATACGATGCAATGTTGACAGATAAACCTAATTCCATAAGTTCATGTGCTGAACGACGACTAGGGTGTTGTTCTCTCAAAGTTCTGCAAATCTGGATTTATTTCTCATATAACGAATCAGAGGATTGATGTCCACCCAACATCTGATTGTGGTTCGCGGGATGCAGGCTAGAAGATCTCTAGTAGAATCGATCTACAGATCTTTATATATCTATCAAGGTAATTCTTGATCATCTTGATTTATTTTTAATAAACCATGTATGTGCACGTTTGGTATCCAACATTGATCATGGGGACGAACTGTCTTCACCTGCGTATTCCATCAATTGGTATCAGAGCCACGTTCGTAGTTGTTAGCTCTGCCTGAGACGTGTAGTTGGTTTATTGTTATTTAAATTATTTAAGCATATCATCGATGAATATATATTGTATTTATTTGTTTTGTTCCTTGTGGTTCCCGTTTGTTTTTTTTGAATTTGACACGATGGTTTATTCGCAGTTTGTAATTGTTTTTCATCATGAGAAAATGAGTGGTTAGTATAGGAAATGATGTAATTTCATTAAATTCTGATGTAATTTGCTGTGAAAAATGAGACCATGAAATGAAAAACATGAAGAACAAAGATCGATAGAAAATTGCCAAAACTGCAGTCGAGTAGGGGTTGTCTGCGGCTCAGCCGCTGATGGGGTTCAAACCTGGGATGGCTGGTGATACGTGCGTAAAATGACCCATATTTTGATGTGTGCGCATGCTTGTTTGTGGCTATTTTACTCCCATATCATATGTTTTTGTCGTATTTTGGTTGTGTTTTCGTGTTTTGTGTGTTTGATTTGTGTAGGATAGGTTTTGGGCATAAATGAGCATTTTTGGTGGAGTTTTGGAGGAAAATCGCACGTGTTTGGAGTTTGGAGGCGTCGACCGGCCGAGCGAAGCAGGACCGGCCGAGCAGGGCCGACAGAGGGCTCGACCGGCCGAGCCAGGGTGGACCGGCCGAGCCAGGCCATGGACAGAGGGCTCGACCGGCCGAGCCATGACCGATCGTCCGAGCCAGGCCACAGAAAGGTGGCTCGGGCGAGCCATTTCAACCAGGCGAGCCTGGCCGGTTTTCTCCAGATTTTTGGCGGTTTCCAGCTTCGACCGGGCGAGCCATACTTCGACCGGGCGATCCGAGGCCCTGTTTGCTTGTCTATAAAAGGGGAAAAGTCAGTTATTTGAAGGGCTTTTGGTCATTTTTCATAAATCTAGTTAGGATTTCCCCTAGATTCCAATTTCTATCACGAATCCATCCAAATTCTAGAGTATCTAAGAGCTTAATTCACCAATCCTTGGAAGAGAAGTGAAGAATCAAGGTGGTAGATCAAGACATACAAATATTATTATTGAAAAGACCTATTTGATTCTAGAAGCTAACTCGTTGTAGTATAGTGGTGAGAATGGATGCAAGCCTATGGAAATCAAGCTCGACATCTTGCGATTGTGTGAATCTCATCATCCCTAAACACGTGAGGGAGTGCTTTCGTTTCTTGTATCCATATTTGATGAGTGGTTCATGTCCTTAGCATTAACCTTGTTACAAAGTTAGGTGATAATCTCGTTTTACTTGAACATGCTAAGATAACTTTGATGAGCTATGAGGTGTTGCATGAGGTAGATTAATAACTTTACTCTGTTTTGATTGAGGACAATCAAAGGTTTAAGTTTGGGGGATTATGATACGTGCATAAAATGACCCATATTTCGATGTGTGCGCATGCTTGTTTGTGGCTATTTTACTCCCGTATCATATGTTTTTGTCGTATTTTGGTTGTGTTTTCGTGTTTTGTGTTTGATTTGTGTAGGATAGGTTTTGGGCATAAATGAGCATTTTTGGTGGAGTTTTGGAGGAAAATTGCACGTGTTTGGAGTTTGGAGGCGTCGACCGGCCGAGCGAAGCAGGACCGGCTGAGCCAGGGTGGACCGGCCGAGCCAGGGTGGACCGGGCGAGCCAGGCCGGTTTTCTCCAAATTTTTGGCGGTTTCCAACTTTGATCGGGCGAGCCATACTTCGACCGGGCGATCCGAGGCCCTGTTTGCTTG
>JAPKLW010000505.1:258656-275667 GCA_026898455.1 Plectranthus barbatus
TCCATCCAAATTCTAGAGTATCTAAGAGCTTAATTCACCAATCCTTGAAAGAGAAGTGAAGAATCAAGGTGGTAGATCAAGGCATACAAATCCAATTGGGGAAGATTCCAATCTCTACTTTTCAAATTGTAATGGACGTAATTGATTTCAACTTTGAATTTGTACAATTGAAAGTTATGATGTTCTAATTCATTTTGGATGTTGATTTGAGTAAGGATGCATGATAATTTGGTTTGAGAATTGTTTGTTTACTTTCCTTTGAGAGCTTGAATTGCACTAGAACTTGTTCCTTACCTCATAGGTGTAGGTAATAGCCAACTTAAGAGGTAGTTGATGTGAACGCTGCAGCCAATACGCGGGCGGAATCGTCGTGAATAGTGTAGATTCATACGATTTTAGTTCCAATCCATGTGCGGTGCTAGGTCGTAGGGCAATAATTGACGAACTATTTGGAGTGGTCTAGGGCTTAATAACGTGATGGTTTGCAAGTCTTAGATCATCAACCGTTAGCTCGCCGTGACAAGGGGTTAACGAGTGTAGGGTCGATTGCTCAATCTCCTAGGAATTAAAATGTGTTTACATCAATGATTAACCTAATTTGATTGCATCTACACTCATCTCAACATCCTATCTTCCTAATTTGATAATTTGATTGTCTTGGTTTACCGATTTGGAAAAGGATTGATCAATTGATGATTGTTGGTTTAATTTAATGTTTGTCATATATTGTTAGCATAGGTTTAAATTGAATGCTTAGATTGATAGAAACTACTCAACGATTGTATCATGCTTAGCTATAAGACTTTGCTATAGTATCTCGGTATTCTAGCAGGCGAAGCGGGGAAGGACCTGGATTTGACAAATATTATTCTTGTGTAGTTAGAGGTTTAATTTGATTGAACTTTAAGCCGCATCAGCTGGCATTGTAGAAGCACCGACGGTTGGCAAGAATGATGATGGGTGGCAGTGTTGCATCGACCGAAAATCATGCACTCTTTTGTGCGCGATTCGCAGCCGGTCTGCAACCTCTCTTCGTAGCGTTCTCAACGACAATAGGGGCGACTTTCTGGCACGGCGGTGGTCGGATCTTGAAGCCTAGTGGTTAGCATTCATCGGGATGATGGCCGATGCTTAGACCAGTGGGGGAGTGAATGGCAGCGAGCGCGAGAAGTCAGGCAGATCGTGCGATTTTTCTTGGCTATTTGCAGATTCTCGTTCAACAGTTGCGCAAGCCCTGTTTCACATTCAATTCCTGGAAATTCTGGCGTGGATTGTGGAAGCCATTGAATTGGAATGATGCACCTTACTTGGGGCTTCAAAGCCCAGTGGCATAAAAATGTTGAGGGCGGCGCAAGCGGCGGTGGCAGATGCGTGAAGTTATGTCGCGTATGAGATTCTCGTGAATCTTTTTCGCGTGATCAGATTTTATGGGTTGATCAAAGATTGTTCCATCTCGTATTGTCGGTGCCATCGACGTGCCTTGGTTCACCGTACTTAGGGCTTCAAAGCCCAGTAGATTTCAGAGGTTGAGGCTCGATCATGTCGGCGTAGTGGGCCGATAAATCAAGCACAGTCACAAGAAAACCCTAGTTTTCTTGTGACAACTTGCATGTGGCTAATTTTCACGCTCATTTGAAGGTGATCCAGGTGTGGATCATTGGCACCGATGACGTGCAATGGTAACACGTACCTAGGACTTTAAATCCCAGTAGGTTACCGACATGGTGGTTGTTGGAATCGACAACAACGGAGGCATGAAAAGTTCCCTGTGCACTGGTTTTTTGCCCAGGCTGCTCAACTAGCAATTTTCTCCACCCGATTGATGGCAATTCAGGCATGAATCTCCGGTGCCATTGGTTGGGGATGGAAGTCTGAACCTTTGTCTTCAAATCTATTAGATTTTGGTTGTTGGATGTACGTGGTTTTGGTTGTAATGGTGGCTCGAAAAAGGCCGTTTGCAGAAAATTCAAAAGCCCAAATTTTGAATTATTTGAAGTCCGCCGGATCAGATTTGAAGGCCTATTTGAAAAGTTGTATATCCAATATTCATGTAATAGAATAGGTAGATATGTAGGTACACATCTTGGAGCCACGAGGATATTTTATATGTTCTTGCATGATGTTTGTTTATTTTTTAAGCATGTTATATGTAGAAGCATGTTAGGATTTTTTTTAATTCTTTATTGCATGCTGTAAAAAAACCTTCAATCTTAAATGACTAAGTGATTTAAAATAAATTTAAAATAATTTATTTAGGCCTGCATGATCGCTAATTATTTTATCAGCAACTTAGAAAAGCTAATAATATAGCGGCAAATAAAATTATCGAATCTCAAAGGAATGAAATAAGGAAAAACCTTATGTATTAAAATGCAGTTTCATGAAATACTGGTTAGGGAAAATCAAATTTTGGTTTTGATAGATTTTAACATTTAAAATACTTTGCTATAAAAATTTAAACGAAAATTAAAGAAAGGCTTAGCGAATTCAGATATGAGAAACACGGATTCCAGGGATATCTACCTATCAAGTATTACATGTAAGGATGAATCGATCAATTTCCAATTTAATTCCAACTCGTAGTGAAATATCAGAAAAGTATTATGAATTTCTTGGTTAGTGATAAGCTCATTATTTCACTCACTTATCTATATTATATTTATACTATTTTATGTAGTTTTATTGAGTTTATATATATATTTTATGCATGAATCAATATTAGGTGGTTTTAGGTGTATGTTGATGTTTATGCAGGTTTTTAGGCCTAAACCCACGAGAAAACCGTTCTGAAAGCAGTGATGTGTAAGAGTAGCAGTGAAGAGTTCTTCCACAAGAGGAATTCGGGCTATTGGCGCATGACAATGGATGATTCTTTGAGTTAGCTCTCCAACGCAACTGGAATCGGGTCAATCGGAGTTCGGAAGAGGAAGTTATGGCCAAAATCGTGAGACCGCGCAGAAGGGGCGAGAAGCTGCGTCGACAGACGCCAATCAGCATCGATCGACGGCAATTTGGGATGCCACGTCGATCGACGTGGACCTGCTGGCGTGGGAAATTGGCTGAATTCGAGTTTTTTCATATCTTTAGCCCTAGATTTGATTTGATACACCTCCACCTCTATATATAACTTTGTAAATTCGATTTTTCAAAATTCCCAATCATTCCTCATTCCAGATTTCAGATTTTAGAGATTCCAAGAGTTTTTAGGTTTATGTTTGAAGACATATTTTTGTGGGAAGACATTCAGACCCAAGTTTTTATGCAATTCAGGTTTTATCTTTCTATGATGAATATTACTCTGAATATGTGTAACTAATCTCTTCCTCAGATTCTAGGGTTTCGAATTATCAATGTATACATGTTTGATTAATTGAATTATTTTCCCTTTCCCTTCGTAGTTTGTGAAATCTGTGCTTATTTATAATCTTGATTTGCTGATCACATCTTAGGATTATCTAGTTGATTACTTGAGACGTAACTGTGATAGTTTTCAATGGAAAGAGATTTTCATGTCGTAACTGAAGGAGATTGATTGTAGGAATAAATCTGTAGATCTTTGGAGTTAGTTAATTTATCTTGAGACCGAGCGGAGATAGGTAATTAATTAATCTACTTTACGAATTGTCCAACAAAGAAGTTTGTAATACTTTTCTGATGTTTCACTACGAAGAGGAATTAAAATTGGGAATTAATCGATTCATTCATACATGTCATACTTGATAGGTAGATATCCCTAGAATCTGTGCTTTTCTTATTTGAATCCAAAAGCTTTTTAATTTCCTGTTTAATTTTCATTAGCAAGTATTGCGATTTTCAAAACAACCAAAAGTTTTTAATTGATTTTCCTAACCAGTATTTTGAGAACTTATGATTTAGTACTTAAGGTTTTTCGTTGCTTCATTCCCCTGGATCGATAACTTTAGGGTTTATAAATTTATTTGCCACTATTTCTATAATTAATCTGTAGAAATTACAGTGATCAGTTAGACAATTCACAAAGTAGATTAACCAATTATCTCTTTTCCTTTCAGTATTGAGAATAATTAGTTAACTCCAAAGCCCTACAGGTCTAATCCTATAATCAATTTCCTCTTTTCAGACAAGAAATTAGTTTATATTGTGAAAACTCTTTCCATTGAAAACTATTAATTTTAAGTCTCTAATTCTCAACTAATTAATCCTAAGATGTGGCCAGCAACTCAAGATTACAAATAAGCACAAAATTTACAAACTACGATGGAAAGGAAAATTAATTCAATTAATCAAACATGCATACTTGATAATTCGAAACCCTAGAATCTGAAAAGAGTTTAGTTACACATATTCATGTCAAAAATTATCAAGGATAAATAAAACCTGAATTGCTTAATAAAAAACTGTCTGTAGAAGTCTTCCCACAATATCTGCCTTCAATAATAAACACGAATGCTGCTTGAAATCTCTAAAAACTGAACTCTGGAATATGGCATGTCTCAAAAATCGAATTTACATGGCTTTATATAGAAGTGGTAGATGTATCCTAACATATCTAGGATTAGATCTATCTAAATCTTCAAAATATGATCAAATCTTGATTTTACGGATCCGCGTAGATCGATGCGGATTGTGCGTCGATCGACGTGGACTGGCCTTCGCTGGTCTGCGTCGAACTCATGCATCAATCTCTCCTCAAGCATGTTGCTTCGATCGACACGGGTCTGTGTCGATCGTCGCAGGTCTGGAACACGAACATCTTCCAATTCTTCACTATTTTCGACTCAAATACCTGCACAATACATCAACCACGAACTTACAAGCACCAAAGCCATTTCATGTACGATAAAATACGTAAAACTACTCTAAAATCAACCGAAACAGTCAAAGAACTCATTGATAAGTTGGTGAAAACACGAACTTATCAACTCCCCCAAACTTAAACTATTGATCGTCCTCGATCAAATCACCAATAAGAAATCAAATCTCATGCAGATACAAGTGTGCAATGCCACACAAACTCCTTTACTATCCAAGTATTACTCATCCATATAAATCACGCAATCCAAACATAATCCAAATCGTTAAATCATTGAGGAAGAACCTCACAGGGCAGTGTTTGCACTCATCGCTCAAAAAGTTACTGTTTTGTGTTTCACTCACTCAAGGTTATAGCTCACCTCACCATAAGTTTGACAAGTTTCTCATCTCTCCACTGCTTGTTAGTGTAGTTTTTCATGGAATCAAATAGGTCTTTATTTTGGTTGTAATGTGACTTATCTAAAAGGTGGGATACATTTGGCTAAGTGACTCAAAATATATCAACGAAAACTCAAAACCCAAGCATACCACAACCACATAATTCATCTCTTGTGCAACCACATAATTCATCATTTGTGCACTCTCTTGTTCCTTCTTTCTTTCCCCACAATTTTTTTTCTAGGGCCCTTATGACTTACTACAAATCTTAGTGAACTCTCAACAACATCATTCAATTTCTTTCACTCATGTTCACCTTTCTATTTGGGGACCCATATTTTAACATATGGAACTCAATTTTTTTTCTTTTTCTTTTAGTTCCCATCAAACTTTATCAAACTCCCACAATCCACACTTCCCAACTAATCAAATCCTCCCATTTATCAACCATTCTAAAGAAAGAAAATTCATTCAAGGCTCAAATGAGCTACGAGTGGAGATTAAAGGTTAGTGTATAGGAGATGGGCTATGAAAGAACATGCCTTAAATCATTTTCACCCTCTTACTACACCTAATGCAAACTCAAGGAGAAACTCGTCAAATTCTAGGAAGTTATTGCTAAACAAACCTTGTCACTCATCAAACGAAAAAAAGAGGCTCAAATTCTCACACAAGGTTTAAATTTTTGTTACTTCTCAACAATTACCCAATTCGAACAGTTATCATGCACAATTCATATTTCAAATATAAACTCATCAAACAAGTAGCTCCTATCATTGGCTACTCTATCACACAGATTTTCATTCTAAATCAACAATCAATCAATCATAAACCAATTGTTCTAATTAAAGGGAGGACAAGTCACAGTCTCCAAAAACTAACATAATCACAACAGTTCCGATTGTCCTAGGTTCAAAGCTCCTAGAACAACTCTCAAGAATCTACGGATCAGAACTAGTACCACAAAACAAGAATTCAAAATACTAGTTTGAGTGAAAAGCCTTGCAGAGAGCAAATGTTCACATTGAAGCAAAAGAACAAGGATGGTGCTAAAATCTAACATGCAGCAATCACTAAAACCTAAGATGCATATAAAAAAAACATAAAGCAGTAAATAAAATAAAAGTAATAAAAATGTTTCCCTTTTCCATCCTCATCCCCCCAAACTTGTTTTACTCGAAGGAGTGGACAAGTTTGAAAGTTGGATAGGAAAAGAGAAACGGTACCTCATTCCCCCTCCGTACGGTCGTGCATCTCCACATCAGCGTGTTCCCAAGCTGGGAGTCTCCGGCACCGTTCCTAGCGCTCTTAACGTTGGCGTGTGTAGACGAACTCAGGCTGGTCGTCCAAGAGAAGTCGCTGCAGTTGGCTGTCGACAGTATCTAACCTCGTGGTCACATGCTGGCAGAACTCGGCATGCAGGGTGTGCTCCGCCGCGTGCTCAGCAGCCTGCAGAAGGTCCATGACGTGCGTGAGGTCCGGTTGAGGTAGTGGAAACTTGTCCCCATTGGACATCCTCAATGCCCATCCACCCTCACGTGTTTAAAGCATATGCATCTGCACCATTTCTGCAGTGCTGAGCCCTCTACTATCCGGTAGCATCTCAATGTCAGCCAAGTTGATTCCCACATATTCCGCAATCGGGGTGATCAATCCCACGCTCCAAATATTCCCCTTTGTGGCCTTCACTTGCCATCTCCAGTGGTTTATGATCGATGCTGCAAAGCTGAAGCGCTTCCCCGTCAACATGCAATAGATGACATAGAGCTCGCCAAATCTCATCTTGGCGCTCTCGTGGCGGCTAGTGATCGACACCCCCATGCACCGCTGAAGATATCTGAACACTAGGTTGTCAATGGAAGAGGCTTTCATGCCTCCTGCCTCGAACTCTTGCACGTCCAATTTTGCCTCTGCTGCAATTTCCTGCCAAAATTTGACCATGTTGAAACTATTGGGTAGGAAACCAATGCCATCTTTTGGAACTCCCCACAAGCCGTCCAACTCATCCCTAGGGAGCTGGAAAGTCTGGTTTGAGCAGCGGGAAACTAATGGTCGTGCGTTCTGACTCTGGTTGGACCTCGTAGACTTGGAGTGAAGCGAAGAACTCCCTCACAAGCGATGGATACGTGGGCCACCATTCTGTCATCCAACTGCCCGTTCGGCTCTCCTCAGTAGGGCCTCAACATCAGCCCGAATCCCTAACAGGTTCATGGTCTCTACGCAAGGGTAGAGAGTCTGCCCGACTCTAAACTTTGGACCATAGAATTTCTGATACAGTTCCTCTGCTTCCGGGTTGGCAAAATGTGGTCGGAAGGCCATAATTATCTGCAGGGATAGAATGAAAAATGTCAACACAGCTTCATCTTACTTCACAAAATTTTCCATGCAACTGTAAAAAAAAAAATTACTCAATTAAGTTCACGTTGCAGCTACCCATGTAAAATTGGCCTAACTTTCATTCAATTCACACCTAATTCCCCCATATTGCACCCCTAATCGAAATAATTTCAACCTAATTTATGTGCAAGTGAAGGGATTCGTGAACTGAATCACTAAATCTGTTAGCCGAGTTCGTTAATTGGAATATCATAATAAATTGCTATTCCTATGATAATCCTAGCATGCTCCTATTGATTATGCATAAGGGGGTTTATGCGAAATACCTGGATTGTAGAAACCTGAAGAACGAGTGCGCAGAGATTTGATCTTGATCTCATTTCCTGCGCACAAAGATTTATTCCTAAGAGATAAAAGGAATTAAATCTATGAAAATTAAGATATGATTTTCGAAAAACAAGAGGGAGAGAAGAAAAAAGACGATCCTCCTGATCTGATCTTCTGATATGTATCCCAACTCCAATCCAAATATCTGGTGAAGATCCCTTCGGATTCCTTGCCTGGTTGAGAAGCAGAATTTTCTCCTCGTTTCTCAGATCTAGTCGATCACCACAGCTCCCAAAATATTGGTTTGTTGTGCTGCAACATATGATCTTGTGGTGTGTTGTGATCTGAGAAATTGAGGCCTATTTATAGAAAAATTCTAGACTTCTATTGGGCCTGAGTTTTCTTGGGACAGACTAGTGACCAGAATGCAACTAGCAAATAAGGCCTATCAATTAATTAATCCCCATATTCAACCCAGAATATAATTAATTAATTAATAGTGATTCATTCCACCAGAGAATCAATACTGTCCTACCTATTTGCTACCACGTTTTGAGCTACGGGTTGCATGGGCTTGGTTTATCCCCACATTTAAGGTTACAAAAATTTGTTAATTAATTTTAGCTCTGACAAGCTATTTAATTAATTAACAACTTATATTCCTGAGTCAATCTACTCAAACCTTTTCACTTATGCTTAAACTTAATCAGCCTGCAGGACTTTAGCATAACGAACCTTTTAAGCTACTCAAGGAATGTCACCATCCTATACTGGATGTGGTTACCTAGTTCCAGTACCAGACAGTCATACACAGAATGCTATCACCCAAGATACAGATATACAGGCTCAACTAGAGCCTTTCACTGCAACTCAAAGTGATACACAATCTGCATATACTTCTGTACCTTCATTTAGGTTTAGGATCTCATCAAGCCATAGAGACCTAGATTCTTTTAATGTCAGATAAAAGAATCGATCTCAACGTAGGTCTTTATCAATACGTGACCCCAAAACCAGCATAACAATCCATCCAAGATAAGATGCTTATTATCGCGTATGCTGCAGCATACACCTACAGTTTATCCTGGAACTGTCTCAGCTGTTATAACTATGTATATCTCGCTAGGTCAAACGATCTATACGATCTTCCGTGATCTACTACACACCGTATGATCTCCCTATCGACGAGATAAGAGGATAAGAGCGTTTGTGACACATGTTTGTTAATTCAGATAGGAGATGAACATACAACATTTATGCTTCCCAGTATATTAACCAATCGACGTTGTACATAATATACCAATCATAATTTTTTCAGTATATAAATCCATCAATCTCCCACTTATGCTAAAAGCATTATACAGGTGCTTCTTAGAGTATAACGCGTCTAAACTAATCTAGCTATTACATCAATCATTCTACGTGGCTGGCTTTGCCCTCAGCCCAAGGTTACGTACATGCATCTCGTAGACCTTCTGAGGCAGAGCTTTTGTGAATGGATCTGCTAGATTATCTTTTGTATCAATCTTCTCTACTAGCACATCAACCCTTGCTACGATTGCTCGTATAATATGGTACTTCCTTTCAATGTGTTTTGTCGCTCTGTGAGTTTTTGGTTTCTATAAATTAGCCACAGCTCCCGAATTATCACAATATACCGTGATAGTCTTGGGCAGCTTAGGAATCACGTCCAACTCTAGAAGGAAGTTTCAAAACCATACTGCTTCTTTCGAAGCTTCAGAAGCTGCCACATATTCTGCTTCCATTGTGGAGTCAGCAGTGCACTTCTGCTTTGCTCTCCTCCATGATATGGCCCCACCTCCCAATGTAAACACATAGCCAGAGGTGGACTTCTTTTCGTCTCGGTCTGCCTGGAAATCCAAATCCGTATAACCCACAAGGCACAACTCCTCACACTGATAGATGAGACACTAGTCTCTAGTCCTTTTCAAGTATTTGAGTATGTGCTTTACCGCGGTCCAATGCGCCTGTCCAGGGTTAGACTGATATCTTGCTACCATGCCTAAAGCAAAGTAGATATCTGGCCTTGTGCATAGCATTGCATACATGAGACTCCCTACGGCCAATGCATATGGCACGTTGCTCATCTCATCTTTCTCCTTTTGTGTCACCGGACATTGATCCTTGGAAAGATGTATGTCATGTCTGAAGGGTAACAGACCTTTCTTGGCAGTTTGCATGCTGAAACGGGCAATCACAGTATCCACATATGACGCTTGAGACAAGGCCAGTATCCTTTTCTTGCGTTCCCGCAATACTTTTACCCCTAGGATATATCCTGCCTCCCCAAGGTCCTTCATATGAAACTGTTCGGATAACCACCCCTTTGTGTTTGACAATACTTCCACATTGTCGCAATTAGGAGAATATCATCTACATAAAGTGCAAGGAACACCACGCTTCCGCTGACACATAGACGGTACACACAACTCTCGTTTGAACATTGTGAAAATCCATAGGATTTAATGACTTCATCAAAACGTAGATTCCATGACCGTGAAGCTTGCTTAAGTCCATAAAGTGACATCTTGAGCTTCCAGACCAAATGTCTTAGCCCTTCTGCACATAACCTTCTGGCTGTTGCATATAGATGTCCCGGCCTTCTTCAAGGTACCCGTTTAAAAATGCGGTTTTGACATCCATCTGCCAGATTTCTAGGTCCATATGTACTTCTATGGCTAGGAGTATTCGAATGGACTTAAGCATGGCTAACGGTGAGAAGGTCTCGTCATAGTCTACACCTTCTGTTGGTCCCCAGATTAGAGTCGTCGTGGTGAATAATAAACCAACTCACACATGAAATGTAGCGGAATATTAACGTTCACTAGCACACTTAAGTTCTTTATCAAGATTATTTAGCTCACCTAGAACTTAGAGTTTCTTACAGTTATACACTAGCAACTTGGGTTGCTAGGTTTCAAATCGGAATAGTAAACAGTAGGCTATAAAACAGTAAGAACATGCAATATTTATAGTGGTTCAATCCAATAGATCTACGTCCACTCCTTAGCTGAAAAGCTCAGAATTTCACTAAAAAGATATACAAAATACAAGGATTCGCCGAACACTTGCTGTAGGCAGTGAGCTTTCGAGCCGGCCACAACAAGCTATCCTCCATTACTTCGTTCTTTCCAGTCCACAGCTACGGACAAGTCAAGGACGGCACCTTCATAAAACTTGTCCTTTGCTGCAATTGAGGTTTTATAGTTCTCTCCTGAACTTTGTCTGGTTTTGGCAGTATGCCCTTCGGAGTCAATCCCTTTCAGAAATGACTGCTGGATGCTTCCTATGATTGGAAGGTATCCCAATGATTGAAGATTCTTGAGCAAAGTCAAGGAATCTCTTCAATGTAGTGTCAGATCTTCAATGGGGGGACACCACGGTTGTTGAGAGCTTTGAATATTTTCTTTAATGAGGGCTCTCAACTGACTACTTTTTCTTGTTTCGCTTTTATCAAATGAATCTCAATAATTGCCTTAGCGAATCTGATTCGAGTGTTTGTAAAAGTAGTAGTCGTCTCTCTCTGTTGGAATTTACTATTATATCTGGAGATTCAAGATTTGAATCTCCAGACCCGTTAGACACAACGGTCCCTTCGTGAAAGAGAGTTACTTGCTTTTTCGTCCTTTCTGGCGTCGTACAGTACTTTCAAACCTACTTTGGGAAAGCTTTCGTCCTTTGTTGTACTTTCTATCAGAACGGGCATCTTTTAGCAAGTGTATGTTGAGTATCTCCTTGCTTAGCATTCTATCGGGGAATGCTGAATGCTGGGAGTACTCTGCTAGGTATTGACTCTTTCTGATTGCTAAGTGATTCTAGCAATCTGTCTTCGTAGCTAAGTCTACTGACCCCTCAGCAGATACGTACTCACCACTTGAGTCTTGTTCCTTGATTGCTATGCCTTCTAGCAATCTTCTTCTTAGTGGCGAATGCTAACTCCTTTAGCATTCTGCTATCTCTTTATTAGTAGCGAATGCTAACTCTTTTAGCATTCTGCTATATCCTCACTGTTGTCTGCTGAGCGAGTGCTCCTAGCAGTCTCTTCCTTCAGCATATGATTGCTAACGCCTTAGCAATCATTCTTCTTAGCATTTGACCGCAAACATCTCTAGCAATCATTCTCGTCTGCTGACTTCTCTAGCAGCTACCATCTGCTGAGAACTATTCTAGCATTCCGAAGTTGCTTGACTTGATATTCTTCGTTCCTTTTGCTGAATCATTCAGCAATCTTTTCAAGCACTTCCTAATCTATTACAACTCGATATTTTTCCTAAACAGGACATTACAATAGAGTTGCTAGACTATGCTAGAATTCAGCAATGATCGACTAATTACTAAGGCTTTGATTCAACAAAACCTTTTACAATAAGATCCTAAGGGATGAATTCAAGAATAATTCCCAACAATTTCCCCCTTTTTGGTGCGATCAAAGCTTACTATCACTTGCTGAATTAAGTGGAAAAAATGTCTGAGTTTAAAAAGAAATTTCTAAGTATCAGAGCTATGCTATTCTAGCAATCTAACTCAGAGTTTATCCAACTTAGTTCTAGTAGGATAGGTTCTAATAAAATTCCCCCTCAACAAGTGCTGGGAAATATTTCACGATTAAAAAACACAAGTGTTGCAAGGAATATGCTAGAATTCTAGCACCCAATTAAGTCAACAAACATTTTACTTAACCAATCACAAGACAATAGGAGTCACCATCCACATGCATTTTCGTTGAATACACAGATAGTGTATATCAACTTAGACACACAACAAAAATCAGAAGTGAACAATGAGAAATTGTCTAAATCTGATCCAATTTCATTCATATGATATGAGATTGTACAAGTACAAATGAAAAAGGATTCCAAAAAGTTGCAAAAAGTTACAGAAGAGCTTGCTAGCATTTCTAATTCAGCACAGGAGTCGGGAGCAGGCTTCTTTTCTTTGTTATACTCGTCGAATTTGCTGATGGCCATTTGCACAAATTTCTCCACGTATGACTTACTCGCTTCACGCTCAGCGGCCTCTCTATCCAATTTCTTCGCTAGCTTCTCGTTCTCTATTTCGAGCTTTTGCATCTTCAAATCTAGCTCTTTCTTCTTGAGTTCCTCAGCAGCAGCAGCAAATTCTTCTTCTTCTTTCTTCCTCTGCTCTAATTCAGCAAGTCTCCTCTCTTCCCCCTCTTTGAGAGCAGCAAAAAGGTGGCAGAGAAGGAGGTCACAGTCTGCTCAAGCTTCTGCTGGGACTCAACAACATCTTCCTTTAGCACGTCCATTGATGCGCAATAAAAACTCATACAAATTCTCACTGCACACTCAAGGTTTAATTATCAATCCAGGTCCTTCTTCCCTTCGCCCGCTAGATTACCGGGATACTATAGCAAAGTCTAATAGCTAGGCAAAATAGAATCGTTGAGTAATTTCTATCAATCTAGATATTCAATTTAAACCTATGCTAACAACATATAACAAACAATGAATTAAACCAACAATCAACATTCAATCAATTCTCTCCACACATTGGTAAACCAAGACAAACAAATACTCAAATGAGGTAGATAAGATGTTGAAATAAACGTAGATGCAATCTAATTAGCTTAATCATTGATGTAAACACATTTTAATCCCTAGGAGGTTGAGCAATCGATCCTACATTCGCTAGCCACTTGCTACGGATAACTAGCGGTAGATAACACTAGGAATTGCAAACAGCTACGTTATTAACCCCTAGATCACTCCCAATCGACCGTCAATTATCACCCTACGACCTAGCCCCGCACAGGGATTGGAACTAAAATCGTAAGAATATACACTTTTCACGACGATTCCGCCCGCGTGTTGGCTGCAGCGTTCACATCAACTATCACAAAAGCTGGCTATTACCTACACCTAAGAGATAAGGAACAAGCTCAAGTAAAATTCAATCCCTCAAAGGAAAGTAAACAAACAATTATCAAACCTAATATTCATGCATCCTTGTTCAAATCAACATCCACATTGAATTAGAGCAACATACCTCTCAATTGTAACAATACAAAGTTGAAATCTAATACATCCATTACAATTGATAAGTAGCAAGTGAAATCTTCCCCAATTGGATTTGCTAGGTCTTGATCTACCCCTTGGATCTTCAATTCTCCTCCAAGGATTGATGAATTAGCTCTTTGATACCTTGGGTGAGGTTTTAGAAGAGATGGAAATGGGAATCATAGAGAGAATTTAGGAGGAGGTTATCAAAAATTATGAAAAGTTGTCAAAATAACTGTTTTCCCCCTTTTATAATGAGCAAATAGGGCCTCGGATCGCCCGAGCCAAAAACAGATCTCCCGAGATCGCTGGAAAATAGGAAAATCCTGCAAAGACAAATCTCGGTTTGGATCGGCCGAGCCACCTCTCTGAAGAGCAGAGCTTGACCGAGCCAAAGGTTGCTCGATCGAGCCACCTTCCTGTAGGGCTTGGCTCGACCGAGTCAAGTTTGGCTCGGCCGAGCGAAGTCTTTGAAATCCCCTTGCACCCTTTCTTCACCGCTCGGTCGATCCTGCTTCCCTTTGACTCCTAGCTCGGGCGATTTTCATCCAAAACTCATCCAAAAGTGTTGTTTTATGCCCAAAACATATCCTACAATATTCAAAACACAAAAACACGAAAACACAACAAAAGAACAACAAAAACATATGATATGGGAGTAAAATGGACACAAACATGCACGCTCACACATCGAAAATAGGTCATTTTACGCACATATCATAATCCCCCAAACTTTAACCTTTGATTGTCCTCATTCAAAACAAAGTAAAGCCGTTAATGTACCTCGTGCAATACCTCATAACTCATCAAGATTAACTTAGCATGTTCAAATAAAACGAGATTATCACCTAATTTTGTGACAAGGTTAATGCTAAGGACATGAACCACTCATCAAAAATGGATACAAAAAATGAAAACACTCCCTCACGTGTTTAGGGACGACGAGATTCACTCAATCGCAAGATATCGAGCTTGATTTCCATAGGCTTGCATCCATTCTCACCATTATACTACAATGAGTTAGTTTCTAGAATCAAAAAGGTCTTTTCATAGGTTGTAACGAGGCTAACTAAAAGGTGGGTGGTTTTGGGCCAAAGTGACTAAACTTCTCAATACTTTGGCCCAAACTTCTCAATTTCCCAAAACCCCCAAACTTGTTCTTTTCGAACAACTACAAACCCCGAGGCTTTCATTTCACAACACACTTTTTTTTTCTTTTACTCTTTTCTTTTCTTTTTTTTTTCATAATTTTTCAATAGCACCATCATTCATTCATTTTGTCGGTGTCCTTTTTTTTCATTTTTTCTTTTTTTTTTCCAAACACTTGCACCAAAAATTTTGTTGGTGCCACATTTTGTAGGATTCAAACCAATCCTTTATTTCATATCTTTCATGCCTCAACAATTCCAATTAATACAACTCCAATCAATTACCAACCCAACTGTCATCACCGTATTCACCCTCATACACTCTTTCCCCCCAAATATGGTCCTAATCATATCAAAGAAGATTCACCAATAAAGCTCAATCACGGGGGTCTAAGATACGAAAGGCAAATTAATGATAACAACCACCTTATACTCCCGGTGTGAAAGGTAGGACTAGGAATCGATGGCCTAAGATCATTTTCTAGTTACACACTCATGCCAATAGATAGAGAACGGATGCAAGTTCTAGATCTCGTACTCTCAATCTTGCCACTCACAAACAATATAGATATGACAATATCATGGCTCAACCTCACAGCTTTTTGCTAAGTCCTATGCATTAACCAGACACAAAACTCGGCAATTCAAAAGTTAGACTTAAATCATGCTTCGAAAACTAGATTCCGCCCTATCATTGGTTGAGGTAAACATCAAACTCCACTAAGTAAATCATGATTAAATCTCAAGCCTCATTTGGGTTCATCACACACACACAAGCACACAACAATCCTAACAACAATCTACATGCCATGAAACGATTATAATAAATCTAATTGGTAGAAGGAACGATAGAAAGCATTACCCATCGGCACACCCGATCAAACCGCTCTCCATGCCTTATTTGTACCTACTAAATCAACACAAACACCACCAAACACTTGAGCATAAAACAAACCAATAAAGCTCTCATATCCAGCAAACTTTCCACAAACCAACAATTAAAGATATAAGATAATATCCACTAGCACAACCAATCAAACCAAACCAATAATCCAAACCACAAACCATGCATAATAGGAAGTATTCAATCATGCCAACTCATTAATGATTCCATCCATCATCAAATATCAAACAATAGCAAGCATAAGCCACATTCACATACAAAACCTCTTTCCACGATCATTCCACTATCCAAAAATCAATACAAATAAATCATTTTCCACTAGCTCCACCATACATACCATCAAAACCAATGTTCAACAAACTCAAACCCATGAAAATATCCATACATATCATCAAGATGAGCATAGTCTAAAACATTCATCCAAGGTAGAATATACATATAGGTACAACCAAATCGAATCAAATCCAATAAAGGGACAATATCCAACAACTAAACTAAACTAAAGCAAACTAGGATAGAGGAAGAGAGGAGAGGAATATACCCAGGGCATCAGCTACCGGCACATCCCCCCAAACTTAGTCAAGTGAGACTAAGTTTGCAAAAATGGTTGACGGTGCATCGTCACTCCTCTTGAACTTGTAGTTCCTCCCTACAAACACAAGACCAAACATACTAGACATTTATTCAAAATCAAAGCAACTAAAAGCAATTAAACAAAAGAAAGAAAATTAGGTTGGGTTGCCTCCCAACAAGCGCTTCCTTAACTTCGGTAGCTAGACGACCTTACCACATCACCCATTGTCAAAAATCTTGTGGGTTTTTAATATACCTTTCTCCCTTAATCTGCATTTACCAGGGAGCAATTTGTCCAAGGCAATTTTTCTTTCACCCCTATCATCTCTCCAAGGAGGATCAATCATCTTGTTGAACTCGCATTGCATGAATGAGTGTTCCTTCTTTGAAGTGATCCTTAAGACATTCTCCAATCTAATCCCCACTTCAAGAAATTCATTAATCCATTCATCCAATGCACTCACTCTTCTCTCCTCAACCTTGCCTACTTCCCAAGTTGACATTCCCCGCTT
>JAPKLW010000505.1:275677-288131 GCA_026898455.1 Plectranthus barbatus
AACAACATATAACAAACAATGAATTAAACCAACAATCAACATTCAATTAATTCTCTCCACACATTGGTAAACCAAGACAAACAAATACTCAAATGAGGTAGATAGGATGTTGAAATAAACGTAGATGCAATCCAATTAGATTAATCATTGATGTAAACACATTTTAATCCCTAGGAGGTTGAGCAATCGACCCTACATTCGCTAGCCACTTGCTATGGATAACTAGCGGTAGATGACACTAGGAATTGCAAACAGATACGTTATTAACCCCTAGATCACTCCCAATCGACCGTCAATTATCGCCCTACGACCTAGCCCCGCACAGGGATTGGAACTAAAATCGTAAGAATATACACTTTTCACGATGATTCCGCCCGCGTGTTGGCTGCAACGTTCACATCAACTATCTCAAAAGCTGGCTATTACCTACACCTAAGAGATAAGGAACAAGCTCAAGTGCAATTCAATCCCTCAAAGGAAAGTAAACAAACAATTATCAAACATAATCTTCATGCATCCTTGTTCAAATCAACATCCACATTGAATTAGAGCAACATACCTCTCAATTGTAACAATACAAAGTTGAAATCAAATACATCCATTACAATTGATAAGTAGCAAGTGAAATCTTCCCCAATTGGATTAGCTAGGTCTTGATCTACCCCTTGGATCTTCAATTCTCCTCCGAGGATTGATGAATTAGCTCCTTGATACCTTGGGTGAGATTTTGGAAGAGATGGAAATGGGAATCGTAGAGAGAATTTAGGAGGAGGTTATCCAAAATTATGAAAAGTTGTCAAAATAACTATTTTTCCCCCTTTTATAATTCTCAAATAGGGCCTCGGATCGCCCGAGCCAAAAACGGATCGCCCGGGATTGCTGGAAAATTGGAAAATCCCGCCAAGACAAATCTCGGTTTGGCTCGGCCGAGCCACCTCTCTAAAGAGCAGTGCTCGACCGAGCCAAAGGTTTCTCGACCGAGCGAAGTCTCTGAAATCCCCTTGCACCCTTTCTTCACCGCTCGATCGATCCTGCTCCCTTTGACTCCTAGCTCGGGCGATTTTCATCCAAAAGTGTTGTTTTATGCCCAAAACATATCTTACAACATTCAAAACACAAAAACACGAAAACACAACAAAAGTACAACAAAACCATATGATATGGGAGTAAAATGGACACAAACATGCACGCTCACACATCAAAAAATAGGTCATTTTACGCACATATCATCCATGTTGGTCTTAACTTCAGCATCATCGTGCTTCACCTCAACAACTTCTGCTCTGACCTCATACACTCCACTTCGAACTTCTTCAACCTCCCTCCTTATATCGGCCGCTTGAAGCGCCATTCGCTCAAAAATAGAGGATACAACATTTTGCAGTGCAAATTGAACAAAAGTGTTCAAGAAAGAGGGAAGGTCTTGAGAACTTACAGGAGTAGCATAGAATGATGAAGTTGCTATTGTAAGTTCGCGGCCTTCAGCAGTCGCAACCTCTTCCATCTCAGCATCCATGACTCCGTAAGCAACCAGATATAAACCTTCTTCTTCAAATAGGCGCTCTGCTAACTCCGTGTCTTGGATGCATTGTGCTAATCTCCATACCTTTGCTTCTGCCTCAGCGAGTTCAGCAGCCTCCGCTTCATCGGCCTATGCCTTCAAGTATTCAGCAATCCATGATGCTTCCTCTACTAACCAACCTTCCTCCAAGGCTTTAGCAGTTGCAGCAACCCGGGCCTCTTCTGCTTGAGCGACCGCAAAAAGAGTATCCTCTGCTGTTATGCGCGATGCGGCTCCAGGATCTGAATGGTCTCAGCCTTCTTAGCTTCCTTTGCTTGAGCAGCTTCTATGATGTCCAGGATGTCTAAGTTCAAAAACTTGACAATCGATCTGTCTTCAGCATCTCGCTCTGCTGCCTCACGCTCAGCTCTTTGAGCAGCCATCCATGCCAGTAGCCTCTCTTTCTTGATTTTCACATACTCTACTTGACGCCTCTTGTACTCAGCAGCAGCCTTTGCTTGCCTCTTTGAGAGTTCAACCCGGGCATCAGAGTACCCATCTGGAGCAAAAGTGGATTTTGGCAAGGTATGTACAGGAGAAAACATCCTGTGGAGTCGGATTGCTTGAAGACGAGCGGCCACTTGGTCAATCCAGTCATTCGCCCATTGTTCCTCTAGTCTCCAGTAATTAAAGCCTCGAGTAGTGATTATCAGCATCTTCTCTTCAAATGAGAGTTGATGCATCACGTAATCAAAGAACTTCCATCTCCTGAATTCCTTGCCCAGCACCCTCCCTTCAGATGTATCTTGATCTAGCTCAACATAGAAGGTGGCGGCAATATCCCTTTCGATCTCCGCTTTCACGAATGCTTCAATATCAAATGCCATTGGAAAGAGGTCAGAGTTTACCTCCTCAGCAAGGTACGCAGGAGCACACAACTGTGCCACTCTCTTTAGCTTGACCCTTGGACCTGGGAGTCCTCTGAAAAGAACTCGGAGAATTTCATTGTCCTTGGTGGAAATCCTTCTTAATAGTTTAGCATCAAAGACGTCGGCTGACTCTCCATCCGAATTTGATTCAGAAAAACAACTAGCCAAAAATGCTTCATCATTCTCCTCTGGTATTTCCTCCATCGGGATCTGCTCGGGCTGTGTCTGCTCTGGCTCAGCAGCGGTGGGAATGTCGCTGCTAGCCCTTTCCTCAGCACTCACTCCTCCAGTGCTGCTAGCATCTGCCTTAGCATGCGCACCCGAACCAGAAGTACCAACATCCTCAGCACGGAGCAGTACATCATCAGAGTCAGAGCTACTGCTGCTACTTGGCTCAGCATTCGGATCTTGGATCTGGATACTTTATTTCCCTTTCGGATCTTTTTGCACATTGAACGCTCCAGTCAGTAATGGTTGATCAAGCTCTTTGTCTGATAGAGCTTCCTCTTCAGGCACTATCTTCTCAGCAGCATCGGGTTGGGGGGTTTTAACAGCAGGAATCACTTTCTCTTTCCCTTTTCTGACAGCCTCTACGGCTTGCTGTCTGGCTTCTTCAGCTGCTTTTGCAATCAATGCAGCAGCTTTCTTCGCAGCTAATCGATCAGCGGCCTTCTTCGCTTCTCGCTCATATGCAGCCTGCTTGGCTCAAAATTTCTATCCCGCGCTTCGAAATTCATCTCCTCCATAGTTTTCTTTAAGATTTTCTTCTCTTTCTCTGCCTTCTATGCCTTCCTCTTCCTCTTCGTCTCTCTGACACCTTTTATTCTTTCTTCAAAGGGTTTGGAGGATAGAGGAATATCATCTGCTTTTTTCTCAGCAGCCTTTTTCTCTGCTGCTGCTTTCTTGACTATTTCTTTCTCAGAGGTCTTAACAAGCCTCCTTCTTGTCTGCCTCTTCTTCTCAAGAGAGGTAACATCAGACCTCTTCCTCTTAGGAATTGGAACATCAATCTTTCCCAAGACAAGTGATAAATGCTCGTCTTTCTTCTTAGCCATGATCTCCTCGATTTGATCAACAGGCAGATCGCTAAGCTTCTCAATCTCTTCCAAGTTCTGGAAGCACTGCTCTGTCTCCGCATTCTTTTTCATTTCAGCAATTTCCTCAGTAGTCAGAGGAATAGCTGGCTGCAGCACCATTTCACCAGTCGGTGGATTCTTCTCTGCTAAGATTGGTGTGGGCTGCTTCTTCCACAACGGAATGTAATCAGTGGCTAGCGAGGCCTCCCCCTTGTCTAGTTCCTCCTTGGGAATGATTGTCTCAAGAAACTTGCTGATCTTCAGTCCAAAGTTGACATTGGACATGAAGGTTCCTTCTTACTTCATCTTTAGATTTTTTTTAGCGTGGTCCAACCACCGCTCAATAAAGAACTGGGCCCAGTTCCCATTAAACCCATACACCAATGCCACCATCATGGCATACTTCTTCGCCGATAATTCCGAATACGATTCCGAATCGCATTGGAACATCTTTATCACGAGCTCCGCAAGGAGTTTGTAGTCCTCCTTGAAATGATGTATCGGAGTGGCTACCTTACAAGGATATGTTAGGTCCTCCTGCACCTTCGGCCTCTTCCATTCATTCAACCGCTCCTTCATCTCCGCGGTGTTTATCACCTTAAATGTAGAGACCCGTTCGCCAGAGTTGCGAAGGCCAAACGTCTCTACAAAGGCGGCGACAGTAACTTTGATGAGAGTCCCGAACACTGAGGTTGTGAAAACCGTGTATCGGTCATCAAAGAGAGCCCTTGCACAGAATTTCGCGACCATATGTGGTCGGAATTTTGTCGGTTCAGCAGAGAGGTACTGGACCACCTGCGCCTATACCAGGTTGTCCATCACCCATCCCGGAAACTGTTCCGCAGCCAGAGGAGTATTCAGAATTCTATCCTTCATCACCTGTGCCGTGTGATGGGTTTTGTATACTGAAAGCATTTATTATAATGAGTATACAACGGTTTATTTCTCCTATCTGTTAACAATCTCACATGTATGAACAATGGTATCCTCTTGTCCCACCGATAGGGACGATCATACGGCATGTTGTAGATTGCAGAAGACAATATGATCACTTAAACTAATGAGAAATAAACTAGATCACAGCCGAGACAGCATATGAGGATACGTCTGTCCGGATGGCTGCGGCATTGTCGGAATAAGTAGTCTGTCTTGGTTACTTGACGTGCTGGTACGCAGAGGTGGCGTATTGATGGACCGCAGTGAGATGTATTCGTCTGTCTGACATCAACGAATACAAGATCTCGTTATATTGATTGAGTCCAAACCCTAACAAAGGTTCAGGGGTTTGCACGGGTTGTCTGTTGCTTTGACTTGCCATGGTGGAGAGCCTAAGTAACGTGCTCGTATATCTGCATCTTGGGTAACAGCAGTTCGTGTAGTACCGCCTGAGACTGGGTTTAGGTAACCATATCCGAGTAATAGGATGGGGACATTCCCTGAGGAGCTCAATAACATTCATCGTGCCAAAGTCCTGCGGGCTGATTAAGTTCAGGCACGAGTGATAAGGATTGAGTGGTACTACTCAGGAATAATAAGATATTAATTAATTGTAGTTAGAGCTTGTCAGAGGCTCCAATTAATTAATGGATGTCCGGTAACCTTAAATATGGGGATTCTCAATTAATGCAGCCCGTTCTCATAACGTGGTAATAAAGGGGTAGGTCAGTATTAATTCTGTGGTGAAAAAGAATTAATATTAATTAATTAATTGTGTCTTGGGTTGTGGACATGGGAATTAATTATTTTATAGGCCCACTTTATTATTTGCATTAGGTCCCAGGTCTGGCCCAAGAAAAGTGTGCTGAATTGAGCCCAGGAGCCCACTAGGGTTTACAACCCTAGGTCTATAAATAGACAGCTCTCTCTCATAAGTTGTAACACAGTTGAAAAACCCTAAACCTAGAGAGAGAGAGTGGGGCGCCGATTTTGAAAGAGAAAGGGAGGAGAATTTTCGAATTCTGGTCCTGCTCGAAGCACAGATCTGTGGAATCCTCACCTGTAGCAGATCTGAACGCACCGGAAACAGATCTGAAGATCTAATCTGGAGAACATATTTCTTTTCTTTCTTTAATTTCGATTTTCTAGAAATTAGTATTCTAATTTCTGTTTTCACAGATTAAATCAAAATTGCGTGGTTGAATTGAAGTTGGAAATTCAAACGCAAAAGATCGGATCAGACACTACGGAGTTACGGTAATCCCTCAATCCACAAATCTGAGAATTAAATTCATAGGAGCATGCTAGGTTTTATTGTATATTTAATTGTGCACAATATCCATAAATTGATCCGGTTCAAATTGGTTTTGGTGATTCGGTTCACGGTAAAACCCTAAAATTGGTATCAGAGCGAGGTTTCTGATTTATGGCTCTTTTGTGCATAATTAAATTCGATATGCATGTATGAATTTATTGTTTTTGTGGATGGTTTTTGTTTCTCGTGGCAACCCGTGTAATTCAGCCCGTGGTGGTTTATCCGTGTAGGGCTGAATTAATTTTGTAAAATCACGAGAAAATCCGTGATTAGTGTAGAAATTGAAAATTGTAATAGAATAGATTCTATAATTTTCAAAATTATGTAATTGGACGGGTCGAGGACAAGAACGAAGACGGAGCCAACGCAGGGCCGGTAGAGGGCGACAGCGGGCGGCGGACCACGGCGGCAGGCGCACGGCCCTGCGGCGTGCGAGGGCAGCGGTCGGGCACGGCGCGCGCGGGGACTAGGGCCACAGGCGCGGCGCGCACGGCGGCGGCGGCGATGGCGGTCGGCTAACGGCGGCGGTGGTGGTCGTTGGCTACTGCTGTCCCGTCGCGATGGCTTGTGATTTTGGTGGTTTGTGCAATCCTGTGTAAACCCTAGGGTTTGCATTAGGGTTAGGGCAAATCATCAGATCACAAAGGCCTAAATCCCAAAAGATTTGGTGAATAAAGATTTGGAGGCCCTAGAAGATTTGAGAAGATTTGTTTCTATTCAAATAGATTCAAATTCAAATTGTAATAGATAGAATTTTTTTTTTCTATTTTTGTGGGTCCATGAGGAATTTTTGTTTGCCTTAATTGTCCTCGTATGATATGTGATTTATTATATGCGCTATTTAAGCATGTGTAGATAATAGGAAAAACATGTTTTATCGCTTTTATTATTTACAGTTTTCAAGCATGCTTATGTGATTAAAATCTTTTGTTGGATTATATTTTGGGAATTTTTGGGCTTGTTTAATTACATTCAAAAATTTGGAAAATATAATAACAAAGAAATTATATGTGCGCATATAAGAAACCTTTTAAAAGAAAAATACTAAGCAGATTTTTTAATTAAAATCAATAGACCTCCACAAAGTGGTCCTAGGCTGTAAGTGTATCTCTCGTTCTAGTAAACGTCTTTGAGTGTATCTTGCTAGTTCCTAGAGGTGCATGGGTACGGTTGTTGGGATTTCCAGACAAACAATTTAAATCATGTGAATAGTGGGAGGGTTTTGCGTAAACGTCTACGAGTGTAGCTTGCGTAGATCTCTTTCACAAGTATTCTAGGATTGATTAAAATTATAGATACCGAAAGCTTTAAGGGTTGTGCGGTATGGTTATGTGCCATGCTAAGCTGTCTCTTTTTGCCGGAGTTAAATTTGTGGTTAATTGCTTAGAAGCATCTTAGAATATAATGCAAGAATTGCATCCCTATTCTTGAGAGATGGCTTGGTCTAAGGTTTTCACTAATTATTAATTTCTAGTGTCAAAAGCATCCTGACATGGTAGTGAAATTAAATGGATTGGGGCTTAAAACCCGCAGTTCTGGTTGAGGGTGACATCGTAAATGTCTACGAGTGTAGCTTGCGGTGGGAACTCTTGGGCAATTAGTGGAAAACATTTGTATTTGATTTATTAAAAGGTTTTCAATGCATTTGTTTTCGAAGTTCTACATGTATGTTCTTATTTAAGATTCTTTATTGTTTCAGATATGTCTATGTCTACTGTCAATCATTTACTTGCTCTCAATCCTCTAACTGGTCCAAACTTCCCTGAATGGAGATACTGCATTGAGTATATACTTCTGACTAAGCAACACATGTTTGTTCTTACTATGATGCCACTTTCCCCACGTTACCATAAAGTCTCTAGACGTGAGAAGGAGTTCTATGATAGATGGGTGGCATCTGAAGATTTTACTTACAAGTTAATCTCGGATAACCTGTCTAGAGAACTGAAGCTCAAGTACATGGGCTATTGTAGCTCTGTTGCGATCTGGATGGACTTAGTGGCCACGTATGGTGAAGTGGAACGAACTATCAACTGTGATCTCGTAAAAGACCTTGTCTGTAAGAGAATGGTTGATGGCAATTCGGTGACACTGCATGTGATGATGATGGATAACACCAGATTCACACGTAGAGGTGGATGTATATCTGATCGTGCTAAGATCGATATAATCCTGAACTCTTTACCGCTTTCATTCTATGACTTTAAGAAGGATGTAGCGAAGAGAAGTGAGTACTCCTTCAAAGAGTTGCTCACTGATCTCATAGCAGAACAATCCATCGTACCTTCATGGGAGTCTGAGTTATCAGATCTTGAGCACAGCTTGGGCACATTGAAAGATGTGGCTCATACTGTGTGCAAGAACATGATTGATCGCAAATCACGTGAGAGGAGGTCAAATGAAATGAAGAGGGTTGGTGTCACATCAAGTAAGAGCGCATGCGGAAGCAAGGGACAAGGTACGTCATTTGCATTTGTAGTGAAAACATGTTTAGCATCAGTTTCTACTCATTCGTGGGTAGTGGATACTGGAGTAACTGATCATGTTTGTTACATTTTGCAGGGGTTCACACCGAGGAGGGTACTGAAGAATGACGAGGTTACCATCTCAATGGGGAACGCAGCACAAGTGAGTGCAGCTGCCATTGGAGATTTCACCTTGTACTTTGATGATTCTGTTTTAACTTTGAGAGATGTTTTGTACGTGCTGGATTTTCGGCGAAACCTTATTTCAGTTTCCAAACTTTATGTTGATGGATATTCAGTTATTTTTGATAGTGTTGTTTCTATCATTGGTAATAACGGTGTTATCTGTCGTGGGATGCTGAATAATTCTCTCTATGTTGTTAACTGTAATCATAAGTCTTCCGCAAGTATTGCATGTAATTCATCCGTAATTGATAATCCTAGAAAGAGAAAACTTAATTCTTCTGATGAGGATCTTACATATCTCTGGCACTTGAGACTGGGTCACATCAGCTTGAAGCAGATACAAAGACTTGCAGATGACGGTACATTAGACTTAGTCCGGGTTGTACCTTATGAAGTCTGTGAATCCTGCATCGAGGGCAAGATGTCAACTAGGCCTTTCAAGGCTAGTCAGTCTCGAGCAGAGGAAGTATTGGAATTGATTCATTCTGACTTATGTGGACCGATGTCCACGCAGGCTCGTGGAGGGTACGAGTACTTCGTCACTTTCATTGACGATTACTCAAGGTAGGATAATGTTTACCTGCTTCGCTACAAGTTTGAATTCTTTGAGAAATTCAAAGAGTTCAAGGCTGAAGTAGAAAAGAAGGTCGGGAAAACTATCAAGTCGCTGCGATCTGACCGCGGTGGCGAATACCTCGGTAACGAGTTCCTGCAGTATTTGTCAGAAAATGGGATTACATCCCAGTGGACTGCACCGGGTACTCCCCAGCAAAAACGTTGTAGCTGAAAGAAGAAATAGGACTCTTCTAGAGACGGTAAGATCAATGATGAGTTATGCAAACTTACCAATTTTGTTTTGGGGCTACGCATTGGAGACAGCAGCTTACGTGCTTAATGTGGTGCCTTCTAAATCAGTTCCTAAGACGCCTTCTGAGCTCTTCCTTGGTCGCAAACCCAGTTTGTGCAAGTTTAGAGTATGGGGCTGTCCGACACACGTACTATCGAAGGAACCTGATAAGTAAGAAAGCAGGTCAAAAGTAATGTTGTTCATAGGGTATCCCAGGAAAACGAAAGGTGGTTACTTTTACTGTCCTGAGAGTCAAAGAGTCGTTGTTAGCACCAACGCTAGATTCATGGAGGACGAGTATGTGAGTAATCACAAGTCAAGGAGTGATATCGTACTTCAAGAAATTGAGAACGAGAATGCAATTCCAAGGGAAGGGGAACGTGTAGATGTGGGTTCACCTGTGAGAGGTTCAACACCACAGACACGTTCTTCAGTGCAAGGTGCAGGACCACAAGTTACTGCACCTACTACTGACACGACATCGATGCCTCGTCGTAGTGGGAGAGCTATTTTCCAGCCAGAAAAGTACATGTTCGTGGGTGAGTCTTCAGACTTGAGCCCAGAAGATGGACATGAGGACTCTGACCTACTGACTTACGAAGAGGCAGTGCAGGACAAGAATGTTGCCAAATGGCGTGTCGCCATGGATTCTGAAATTGAATCCATAACTGCTATGGATGTATACCAAAAAACTGATTTGCCGGATGGCTTTAGGGCCATAGGGTGCAAATGGGTATACAAGAGAAAGAAAGGGGCGGATGGAAAGATCACGGCTTTTAAAGCCAGGCTAGTGGCAAAGGGTTATAGTCAGAAAGAGGGCATTGACTATGACGAAACCTTTTCACCCGTAGCCATGCTCAAATCCATCTGGATACTCCTTGCTATAGCCGCGCATATGGACCTCGAGATCTGGCAGATGGATGTCAAGACCGCTTTTCTAAATGGTTACCTTGAAGAAGGTAGGGACATCTATATGCAGCAACCCGAGGGTTACATAAGCATGGGCGAAGAACATCTTGTCTGGAAGCTTAGGAAGTCCTTGTATGGACTTAAGCAAGCTTTAAGGTCGTGGAACTTACGTTTCAACGATGTGATTAAATCCTATGGATTTGCACAGTTGGAAAACAAAAGTTGTGTTTACCGACTTTGTGTCAGTGGGAGCGTGGTCTTCCTTGCACTATACGTTGATGACATACTCCTATTTGGAAACAACAAGGGAGTGATGTCGGAAATAAAGGCTTGGTTATCCGAACAGTTCCAAATGAAGGATCTGGGAGAAGCTGGCTACATTCTTGGGATTAAGGTCTTACGAGATCGTAAAAGAAGAATGTTGAGCTTATCCCAGGCATCCTATGTGGAAACTGTGATAGCCCGGTTCAGCATGCAACTCGCCAAGAAAGGCTTGCTACCTTTCAGACATGGCGTTCATCTTTCTAGTGGGCAGTGTCCTCAGACACATCGGGAGAAAGATGAGATGAGTCTTGTACCATACGCTTCGGCGGTGGGTAGCCTCATGTATGCGATGCTGTGTACCAGGCCAGATATCTATTATGCCGTTGACATGGTAGCAAGATATCAGTCTAATCCTGGACAGGCGCACTGGACTGCTGTAAAGCACATCCTCAAGTATTTGAAAAGAACTAGGAATTACTGCCACGGGCGCGGCGCGCACGGCGGCGGCGGCGGTGGCGGTTGTTGGCTACTGCTGTCCCGTCGCGATGGCTTGTGGTTTTGGTGGTTTGTGCAATCCTGTGTAAACCCTAGGGTTTGCATTAGGGTTAGGGCAAATCATCAGATCACAAAGGCCTAAATCCCAAAAGATTTGGTGAATAAAGATTTGGGGGCCCTAGAAGATTTGAGAAGATTTGTATCTATTCAAATAGATTCAAATTCAAATTGTAATAGATAGAATTTTTTTTTTATATTTTTGTGGGTCCATGAGGAATTTTTGTTTGCCTTAATTGTCCTCGTATGATATGTGATTTATTATGTGCGCTATTTAAGCAGGTGTAGATAATAGGAAAAACATGTTTTATCGCTTTTATTATTTACAGTTTTCAAGCATGCTTATGTGATTAATTTCTTTTGTTGGATTATATTTTGGGAATTTTTGGGCTTGTTTAATTACATGCAAAAATTTGGAAAATATAATAACAAAGAATTTATATGTGCGCATATAAGAAACCTTTTAAAAGAAAAATACTAAGCAGGTTTTTTAATTTAAATCAATAGACCTCCACAAAGCGGTCCTAGGCTATAAGTGTATCTCTCGTTCTAGTAAACGTCTTTGAGTGTAGCTTGCTAGTTCCTAGAGGTGCATGGGTACGGTTGTTGGGGAGAGAGAGAAGAAGAATAATGAGGAGAGAGAGAAGAAGAAATCCTCCTGATCTGATCTTTTGATCTGTTTCCCAACTCGATCTGAAAACCTGGTGAAGGTTCTCTATCAGATCCCTTGCCCGGTTGAGAACCAGAATTTCCTCCTCGTATCTCAGACCCTGTCGATCACCACAGCTCCCAATGCTCTGGTTTGCTATGTGCAACTTGTGATCTTATGAGGTGTAGGTGTATTGAGGTCTGAGGGACTAAGGCCAATTTATAGGAAATTCTAGGCTTCTATTGGGCTTGAGTTATCATGGGCCAGACCAGGGACCAGAATGCAAATAGCAAATAAGGCCTATCAATTAATTAATTCCCATATTCAACCCAGAATATAATTAATTAATTAATATTGATTCATGCCACCAGAGAATCAATACTGTCCTACCTATTTGCTACCACGTTTTGAGGAACGGGTTGCATTGGACTCGGTTTATCCCCACATTTAAGGTTACAGACATTCGTTAATTAATTTAAGCTCTGACAAGTTATTTAATTAATTAACATCTTTAATTCCTGAATCAATCCACTCAAACCTTTTCACTTATGCTTGAACTTAATCAGCCTGCAGGACTTTAGCATAACGAACCTTTTGAGCTGTTCAGGGAATGTCACCATCCTATACTGGATGTGGTTACCTAGTTCAGATACCAGACAGTCGTACACAGATTGATATCACCCAAGACTGCAGAAGTACAGGTTCAACTAGAACCCTCTCTGCAACTCAAAGTGATATACAATATATGTATACTTCTGTATCCTCATATAGGTTTAAAATTCCATCGAGTCATAAAGATCTAGATTCTTTTAATGTCAGATAAAA
>JAPKLW010000505.1:296315-316986 GCA_026898455.1 Plectranthus barbatus
GGATGGCTGCGGCATTGTCGGAATAAGTAGTCTGTCTTGGTTACTTGACATGCTGGTACGCAGAGGTGGCGTATTGATGGACCGCAGTGAGATATATTCGTCTGTCTGACATCAGCGAATAAAAGATCTCGTTATATTGATTGAGTCCAAACCCTAACGAAGGTTCAGGGGTTTGCATGGGTTGACTGTTGCTTTGACTTGCCATGGTGGAGAGCCAACACAGCGCGCTCGTATATCCGCATCTTGGGTAACAGCAATTCGTGTAGTACCGCCTGAGACTGAACTTAGGTAACCATATCCGAGTAATAGGATGGGGACATTCCCTGAGGAGCTCAATAACATTCATCGTGCCAAAGTCCTGCAGGCTGATTAAGTTCGGGCACGAGTGATAAGGTTTGAGTGGTACTACTCAGGAATAATAAGATATTAATTAATTGTAGTTAGAGCTTGTCAGAGGCTCCGATTAATTAATGGATGTCCGGTAACCTTAAATATGGGGATTCTCAATTAATGCAACCCGTTCTCACAACGTGGTAATAAAGGGGTAGGTCAGTATTAATTCTGTGGTGAAAAAGAATTAATATGAATTAATTAATTGTGTCCTGGGTTGTGGACATGGGAATTAATTAATTTATAGGCCCACTTTATTATTTGCATTAGGTCCCAGGTCTGGCCCAAATAAATATGCTGAATTGAGCCCAAAGAGCCCATTAGGGATAAAACCCTAGGTCTATAAGTAGACAGATTGTAACACAGTTGAAACACACTAAACCTAGGAGAGAGATAAGGGGGCGCCGACTTTGGAGAGAGAGGAGGAGAATTTTGATTCTGGTCCTGCTCAGAACACAGATCTACGGAGTCCTCACCAGTAGTAGATCTGAACAGCATTGGGATACAGATCTGAAGATCTAATCTGGAGAATAGAATTCTTCCTCTTGTTCTTTCTTGTTTTCGATTTTATTTAGAAATTAGGGTTCTAATTTCTGATTCCGCAGATAAAATCGGATTGCGTGGTTGAATTGGATTTTGGAATTCAAACGCAAAAGATCGGTACAGACACTACGAAATTACGGTAATCTCTCAATCCACAATCTTGTATTAAATTCATAGGAGCATGCTAGGGTTTTGAGAAATTTAATTGTGAGCAATATCCATAGATCGATCCGGTTCAGTTTGGTTTTGGTGATTCGGTTCACGGAAAAACCCTACAGTGAGCATATGGATCCTCAGTGGCTCTTCCACCGAATTGGTTTTGTTGCACCATCTGCACCAATTCGGACTTTAGCTCAAAGTTATTGGCGTTGATGCCAATCCTGAAGTCTGTCTCCTGGAATCGAGGACGGTACCTCTTCTGGATGGCATACTCGTCCTCATCATCCTCATCAGCAGGTTCCTCGTGCGGTTCCTCATCTTCTTCAAGATCATCCTCAAACAGTGGGTTCCGGTGAAGATTCTGGTTGTTCCTTTTGAGGTTCAGTTGTTGCAGTTGTTCCTTCATGACTCGCATTTCCCGAAAAAGCTCAGCTTGCTCCTCTGGAGTAAGTTGCGGTGGTGGCACGTTTTAAGCCATTGGTTGATTACTTGAGCTTCCTAATTTTGAATACTTCTGCGGTTCTTCCTTCGGCAAGTGGCTTTGATTTCCGGGTCGTATTCCACTGGCTTTTTCCCACTAGCTCGTGTAATCATAGACTACCTGTACAACAAATGAGGTAGTGAAGTAAAACTGAAAAGAAAATAAACTAAACAGAAAACTCGAAAAGCTGGTAAAATAGAGTTGCGTCGATCGACACGACTAGACAACATGCGTCGATCGATACGATCGTATATCGATCGACGCGATACGACAATTGCACGAAAATTTAATGAAAGTGCGAAAATTACAACCTAATTCAGTATCTCAATCACAGAATTAATAGTAAGATAAATTCTATTCACTCCCCGACAACGACGCCAAAATTTGATCGCTAATTATTTTATCAGAAACTTAGCAAAGCTAATAATATAGCGGCAAATAAAATTATCGAATCCTAGAGGAATGAAATAACAAAAAACCTTATGTATTAAAATGCAGTTTCATGAAATACTGGTTACGGAAAATCAAATTTTGGTTTTGATAGATTTCGAAATTTAAAATACTTTGCTATTAAAATTTAAACGAAAAATAAAGAAAGGCTTAGGAATTCAGATATGAGAAACACAGATTCCAGGGATATCTACCTATCAAGTATTACGTGTAAGGATAAATCGATCAATTTTCAATTTAATTCCTACTCTTAGTGAAATATCATAAAAGTATTATGAATTCCTTGGTTAGACAATTCACAAAGTAGATTAACCAATTATCTCTTATCCTTTCAGTCTTGAGAATAATGAGTTAACTCCAAAGCCCTACAGATCTATTCCTATAATCTATTTCCCTCTTTTCAGATAAGAAATTAGTTTATATTGTGAAAATCTTTCCATTGAAAACTATTACTTTTAAGTCTCTAATTCTCAACTAATTAATCCTAAGATGTGGCCAGCAACTCAAGATTAGAAATAAGCACATAATTCACAAACTACGATGGAAAGAAAAATTAATTCAATTAATCAAACATGCATACTTGATAGTTCGAAACACTAGAATCTGAAAAGAGTTTAGTTACACATATTCATGGCAAAAATTATCAAGGATAAATAAAACCTAAATTGCATAATAAAAAATTGTCTGTAGAAGTCTTCCCACAATATCTGTCTTCAATAATAAACACGATTGCTGCTTGCGATCTCTAAAAACTGAACTCTGGAATATGACATGTCTCAAAAATCAAATTTACATGGATTTATATAGAGGTGGTAGATGTATCCTAACATATCTAGGATTAGATCTATCTAAATCTTCAAAATAGGATCAAATCTTGATTTTACAGATCCGCGTCGATCGATGCAAGACTTGCATTGATCGACATACTTAAATGAGCCACATCGATCGACGCGGATTGTACGTCGATCGACGTGGACTGGCCTTCATTGGTCTGCATCGAACTCATGCATTGATCGCTCCTCAAGCATGTTGCGTCGATCGACACGGGTCTGTGTCGATTGACGCAGGTCTGGAACCTGAACATCTTCTGATTCTTCACTGTTTTTGACTCAAATACCTACACAATACATCAACCATGACCTTACAAGCACCAAAGCCATTTCATGCACGATAAAATACGTAAAACTACTCTAAAATCAACCAAAATAGTCAAAGAACTCATTGATAAGTTGGTGAAAACATGAACTTATCACTCCACAATTGGTCATATAAGTGATTGTGTGTGTTGTTCGCGTGACCCAGGGCGTCACCCCCCAACAGATTCAACATACACTGGTTCACTGGATAAGACTTCTAATAAAAATGAATTGTATCTTTAAATGAAGTGTGTGACACTCGTGTGACCCTGGGTGTCACCCCCCAATGGATGTGTCGTTCACTGTTCATTGGTAAAGATTCAATTCAAGATAACCTTAAGAGATTACTTGCAACCGATGTAAAGTCCTAGCAGTAAGGTTATCAATTGTGAATGAATTTCTTTTAGGTTAAATTGTGGTCATCGCTTAGATGTAAATTTCTATATAACTCCCCAATGGAGTCCCTGTTTTAATTCACATGGCCAATGTATATGGTGCTACTATTAATTCAATTCATCATAAAGTAGAGGTTGACATGATATTGGAATTAAAGTTTGTCTGGTCAATGGATATATGTGTAAATGTCCACCTACCGTGGCTTGCATATATATTTGTTGGGCTCTTGGAGGTTGCATTAAAAATGGTTTTGAAGGTTACATGTTTTATGATTTAATTAATGTGATTTAAATTCTTACATGTTTGCATTTTATTTATTTCATTTATTATCACATCGTTTAATCTGCTTATGACTGTTCTTTATCACAACAAGCTTATTGGTCCAAATTATTTGGACTAGAAAAAAATCTGAATATAGTATTGGTTGCTGAAGAGTAAATATTTGTACTCTACACACCTACTCTAGGTCTCTTGAAACCTTACTTTCGCTTGAAAGTAATCATGGGTAAGAAATAGTACTCTGTTGTCGAGTTTTTTACTAGCTTGATTACAATGGAGCATCTCATGGGTAATGGATCGCTGGCTCTGGTTTCTTTTAAAACATCATCTTCTTTGTGTAATTACGGTAAGAAGAAGAATCCTCAAAAGAAAAAGAGCAATGGGAGCAAATGAGTAATGCTTTCCGGTAGAATGACACCTTTTTGGTGGTGTCATGAAACTAAAGGGAAAGTGCTTCAGGTGCAACCGGTCTGGGCATCACAGATGTGATTGTCCCCTCTTAATGAAGGGTAACTCCGGTATATCTGTTGCTTTAGTTATTGAAACATATTATGCGGCTTGTTTTACTACTTTTTGGACAGTAGATATGATGGATTTATATACTGAAAGCATTATGATTGGTATATTATGTACAAGGTCGATTGATTAATATACTGGGAATCATAAATGTTGTATGTTCATCTCCTGTCTGAATTAACAAACATGTGTCGCAAACACAATTATCCTCTTATCTCGTCAATAGGGAGATCATACGGTGTGTAGAAGATCACGGAAGATCGTATGGATCATTTGACCTAGCGAGATACAAATAGCTATCACAGCTGAGACAGTTCCAGGATAAACTGTCGGTGTAGGCTGCAGCATAAGCAGTAATAAGCATCTTATCTTGGATGGCTTGGTATGCTGGTGTGGGGCACACATTGATAAGGACCTAAGTCGAGATCGATTCTTTTATCTGACATTAAAAAGAATCTAGATCTCTATACCGAGCCCATGCAACCCGTATCTCAAAACGTGGTAGCAAATAGGTAGGACAGTATTGATTCTCTGGTGGCATGAATCAATATTAATTAATTAATTATATTCTGGGTTGAATATGGGAATTAATTAATTGATAGGCCTTATTTGCTATTTGCATTTTGGTCCCTGGTCTGGCCCATGAAACTCAAGCCCAATAGGAGTCCAGTATTTTCCTATAAATAGGCCTCAGTTCCTCAGATCTCAACACACCACAAGATCATAAGTTGCACACAGCAAACCAGTTTTGGGAGCTGTGGTGATCGACTAAGATCTGAGAACGAGGAGGAAATTCTGCTTCTCAACCGGGCAAGGGATCTGATAGAGAATCTTTACCAGATTTTTAGATCGAGTTGGGATACAGATCAGAAGATCAAATCAGGAGGATTTTTCTTCTTCTCTCTCTCCTTTGTTTTCTAAAATATTATTATTATTTTCATAGATTTATTTCCTCAATCTGTTAGGAAATTAAATCTTTGTGCGTGGGAAAGATCAAAGGGCATCTCCGCGCACGCGTTCTTCAGAGTTCATCAATCCAGGTATTCCGCATAAACCTTCTTATGCATAATAATATAGGAGCATGCTAGGATTGTTCATAGGCATAGCAATTTATTTTTGATATTCCAATTAACGATCTTTGGCAAACGGACTCCGTGATTCAGTTCACGAATCCCTTCAATTGGTATCAGAGCCAAGTTTAATTAATTGGCTCTATCGGAAAAATAATATTGCTTATGATTATGCATGATTATTATTATTGATTGCATGCAATGGATAGTTTTGGATTGATTATATGTTTTTCGTCCTCGTGGTTCTCGGGTTAATCCGCCCTTTTATATGGATTCGTTTTTCACCCACGAGATAAATCTGTGGTTAGATTCAGATTTTTTTTTAGATTGTAATTAGGATTATTCAATGTAATCTTTATTTTAAAAATTAAAACTGTAAAACGGAAAACAAAGAATGCGAAGAACACGAAGAACAAAGAACACGAAGAATGAAGGGGCCGCACGACGCGTGACACTGCCGGCACGGTGGGAAGGCCATGCAAGGCAGTCAGACGCGGCGGGGCACGGCGGCAGGGCGCACGGCCAGGTGCGGCGGCGGCGCTGCCGCACGCAGAAACCCTAGGGTTTCAGCGCGCGCGGCGTGCGCACGCACACAGGCGACGGCTGCGCGGCCCAGGCCGGCCAGGCGCGGTGCAGCGGCTCCAGGCGAGGCTGACGATGCGAAGGGGCAGGGCAGGCGCCGGCCGGGATGATGGTGCGCGGGCCTGGGCGCGATGGGGGCTTGCGCGCGCGCGCAGCACCCGCGCGACCTTGCGCGCGCTTGCTGGCGGCAGGCGTGGGCCTCTCGGTCGACGTCGGTGGAGCAGGTGGTGGTGCGGTTGTGGCTCAGGACCGGCGACGCAGGCTAGGGCGGCGACGGGCCGGGCATGCGGCCGGAATGCGAGAAAAAAACCCTAAGTTTTTTTTGCATGGTTCGTGCGAGCCTCGATTCCGTCCTTGCGCGATTCTGGTGAGTCATGGAGGCCGACGGTGGAGAAGAAGAGTGAACGGCTGTTCGGGCGATGGTCGGGGTAAACCGGGGCGGCAACATGCGAAACGGGCAACTGCCGGAGGAGGCGGATCGCGGGATACAACCATGCACGTACGTGCATGGCTGTTGCACGATTCCAAGAGCCCTCACAGTGGCGGCGAGTCGCCAGCGGCGGTAGTTCACCGGTGGTGGCTCGTCGGGCCAAGTTCTCGCGGGCTATTGGGCTTGCAATGTGTGCCTAGGTCCGCGATTTGGTTAACTGGCCCAGTTGTCCAATTTTCTGATAAATCAAATCTTGGAGGCCCAAATTCGGAAAATGAATTCAGATCTCAGTCCAAGTAGTGGGAGCCCAGTTGAAGATCTGTATTATTAATTCCAACTTCTAATAGTTAGAATTAATTTTATTTCGTATCATGGGGCCACGAGGATATTTTTTATTTGCTTTATTATTTGTCTTCGCATGATATACGTGTTTAATTTAATTGCACAGCATACAAGCATGTTGTAGATAATAGGAGCACGTTTACTGCTTTTATTTACAGCTTTAAAGCATGCTATGTGATTTATTTTGTGTAATTAATTATAACTATAAATTAGGAGTTCATGCTATGCATGATAGAATTTTAGCAATGTTATAATTATGGCTACATAAAATAATCTGTGCAATTGAACCTTATGAACTAAAAATTACTAAGCTCATAATTTAGTAAGACCTCCACAAAGCGATCCTTTATTGGAAATGGGTAATTTATTAAGTAAACGTTTACATGTGTAGCTTGCATGATTTATTATTCATAACTTCTAATAGATAGGATTTCTTAAAACAAACATTTATTTCATGTGAGAAGTGGGAGTTCATGCGTAAACGTCAACATGTGTAGCTTGCGTATTGAGTTTTCATAAGTTCTCTAGGGATTGAATTAAATGAGACAACCTTATTATAGGGATCGGGTGTGTTATAATAGATCCTTATATGGGAGGGTTGGGTTTGGTGGTAAGCTAGCTTAGATGTTATCCAGAGTATAACTCATTTGTGATGTCCCTGCTCAATAGGATAATATGGTCTAAAGTTAGTCTCCAATTATTAATTCCATTTGTCTAAGGAACCCGGGCATGGATTGGAATTAAAGGACTGGAATTGAAAGATGCAGTCTGGTTAAGTGTTTTGTTGTAAACGTCCACATGTGTGGCTTGCAATAGTAATACTTAGGCAAATTGGAGGAAACATTAATATTGCTTTATCATAAGGTTTCAATATTTAATTGTTTCAATAGTTTGCGACTATGTTTTAATTTCTGTTTTTAATTTATTGTTTTCAGACATGTCTATTGCTCATGTTGTCAACCTCTTAATAACAAACCCTTTAACTGGTCCGAATTTTCCTGAGTGGAAGTTATGCTTCATGGAAATACTCTGCACTGCAAAACATGCCCATATACTTTACATGGACCCTCTAACTCCTAAGTATTGGAACTGTAATGGTTATGAGCGAGTGTTCTATGACAGATGGGTAGCTTCTGATGAGTTTGCCCGCAAACTCATCATGAAGAGTCTGTCTAGAGAATTAAAGCTCAAGTACAAGAAGTTCGGATCTGCTGTTAAGATATGGAGGGACCTTGTGAAGGTTTATGGAAAGGTGAGACGAACTGTCAGTTATAATCTTGTAGAGGACCTGGTCTGCAAGAGAATGACTGATGGGAGTTTGTTGCTTCTGCACTTTATCAGTATGATGAGAATTATGAGAAAGTACAGAAAGAGAGGTGGACAAGTCAGTAAGCGGGCATAAATAAACATTGTCCTGCACTCTCTCTTTGATTCTTATGATGATTTCATCAAGTCCCTCGGTAGTAGGCGCAAGTTTACTCTTCCTGAGTTGCTCTTAGCCCTGATGCGAGAGGAATCTGACCTTAGGGCATTGGAATTTGCTCCAACTTTGTCAGCTTTTGACAAGACAGTTGCTGAAGCAAAGGAAATGCTTAAAAGGTTAGATGAAGCTGATTTAGCAGAAGATGTCATCAGGCCACGCAAACGCAAGCGAAGTGAAGTAGATTGTCTAGTGCTCGGCACGGGTAGACAAGGTACGTCATGTGCATTTATAACGGAAACATGTTTAGCATCGGTTTCTACCCATTCTTGGGTAGTGGATACTGGAGCTACTGACCATGTTTGTTATACTTTGCAGGGGTTCAGGCCGACAAGGCAGCTGAAGCATGACGAGATTACCATCTCAATGGGCAGCGGAGAGCGAGTCTCAACAGTAGCCATTGGAGATTTTACTTTATGCTTTGAAAACAATGTTTTGATTTTGAGAGATGTTTTATATGTTCCAGTTTTTCGGCGGAACTTAATTTCAGTTTCCAAGTTATTTTGTGATGGATATTCAGTTATTTTTTATAGTGGACTTTCTATCATTGGTAATAACGGTGTTATCTGTCATGGCAAACTGATTGACTCTCTCTATATCATTGATTGTATGCATAAATCTTCCGTGAATGTTGCAAACTCATCCAATAATAATAATCATTTAAAGAGAAAGTTTTCTTCCGATGAGGATCAAACATATCTCTGGCACTTGAGACTAGGTCACATCAATCTAAAGAGGATTAAAAGATTAGCATGCGATGGGCTCTTGGATTCTTTCCAAGTGGTACCGCATCAAATCTGTGAGTCCTGTATAGAAGGAAAGATGATGACCAGGCCTTTTAAGGCAAGTCAGTCTCGAGCAGAGAATGTGTTGGAATTGATCCACTCTGACTTATGTGGACCAATGTCCACGCAAGCTCGTGGAGGTTATGAGTACTTCGCCACATTCATTGACGATTACACAAGATTCGGATATGTCTATTTGCTTCGCCATAAGTCTGAATGCTTTGAGAAATTCAAAGAGTTTAGGACTGAGGTAGAAAAGAAGCTCGGTAAGACTATCAAGACACTACGATCAGATCGTGGTGGTGAATATCTCAGTAACGAGTTCTTGCAGTACTTGTCAGATAACGGGATTACATCCCAGTGGACTGCTTCAGGAACCCCTCAACAAAATGGTGTAGCGGAAAGAAGAAATAGAACTCTCTTAGAAATGGTCAGGTCGATGATGACTTATGCAAGCATGCTGATTTCGTTTTGGGGATATGCCTTGGAGACAGCGGCCTATTTGCTTAACCTGGTACCTTCTAAATCAGTTCCTAAAACACCTCTGGAGCTCTGGTATGGGCGAAAGCCAAGTTTGAACAGAGTGAGGGTTTGGGGTTGTCCAGCATATGTGCTGACAAAGGAACCTGATAAGTTAGAAAGTAGGTGTAAGCTGATGTTGTTTGTAGGATATCCCAGGCAAACGAAAGGTGGTTACTTCTATTGTCCTGAGAATCAGAAAGTCGTTGTCAGTACCAACACGAGATTCTTGGAGGATGAATATGTAAGAAACCACATATCCAAGAGTGAAATTGTCCTCCACGAACTTGAGGACAAGGAAGCAATTCCATCAGGAAAGCCCAGTGTAATGGTAAATCCACCTACAACAGGTGAGGCTATACCAACACTGCCACTAATGCAAGGTATGGGACCAACGCGTACTGTGCCAACTACTGACACGGTTCACATGCCTCGTCGCAGTGGGAGGGTTATCCACCAACCCGGAAGGTACATGTTCGTGGGAGAGTCTTCTGACTTGATCCTGGAAAATGGACTGGATGATACCGATCCCTGGACATATGACGAGGCGGTATCTGATAAAGATGCAGACAAATGGCTGATCGCCATGGATTCTGAAATAGAATCCATTACGGCTATGGTTGTATACCAGAAAACTAATTTGCTAGATGGTTGTCGAGCCATAGGGTGCAAATGGGTATACAAAAGAAAGAAAGGAGCGAATGGTGAAATTACAGCTTTCAAAGCAAGGCTGGTGGAGAAGGGTTATAGTCAGAAAGAAGGTGTAGACTATGATGAGACCTTCTCACCGGTAGCCATGCTTAAGTCCATTCGTATACTACTAGCCATAGCAGCACATAAGGACCAAGAAATCTGGCAGATGGATGTCAAAACCGCGTTTCTAAACGGGTACCTTGAAGAAGGTAGGTACATCTATATGCAACAGCCAGAAGGTTATGTGCAGAAGGGCGAAGAACATTTGGTCTGGAAGCTAAGGAAGTCGTTGTTTGGACTTAAACAAGCTTCACGGTCATGGAATCTGCGTTTTGATGAAGTGATTAAATCCTATGGATTTTCACAATGCTCAACCGAGAGTTACGTGTACCGTCTATGTGTCAGCGGAAGTGTGGTGTTCCTTGCACTTTATGTAGATGATATTCTCCTATTTGGCGACAATGTGGAAGTATTGTCGGGCATAAAGGGGTGGTTATCCGAGCAGTTTCATATGAAGGACCTTGGGGAGGCAAGATACATCCTAAGGGTAAAAGTATTGCGGGAGCGCAATAAGAGGATGCTGACCTTGTCTCAAGGATCATATGTGGATACTGTGATTGCCCGTTTCAGCATGCAAACTGCCAAGAAAGGTCTGTTACCCTTCAGACATGGCATATATCTTTCCAAGGATCAGTGTCCAGTGACACAAAGGGAGAAAGATGAAATGAGGAATGTGCCGTATGCATCGGTCGTGGGGATCCTCATGTATGCAATGCTATGTACGAGGTCAGATATCTGCTTAGTTGTAGGCATGGTAGCGAGATACCAGTCTAACCCTGGACAGGCGCATTGGACCGCGGTAAAGCACATACTCAAATACTTGAAAAGGACTAGAGACTATTGTCTCGTCTATCAGTGTGAGGAGTTGTGCCCTGTGGGTTATACTGATTCAGATTTCTAGGCAGACCGAGACGAAAAGAAGTCCACCTCTGGCTATGTGTTTACATTGGGAGGTGGGGCCATATCATGGAGGAGTGCAAAGCAGAAGTGCATTGCGGACTCCACCATGGAAGCAGAATATGTGGCAGCTTCTGAAGCTTCGAAAGAAGCAGTATCGTTTCGAAACTTCCTTCTGGAGTTGGATGTGATTCCTAAGCTGCCCAAGATAATCACGATATACTGTGATAATTCGGGAGCTGTGGCTAATTCAAAGGAACCACGAACTCTCAGAGCAACAAAACACATTGAAAGGAAGTACCATATTATACAAGAAATCGTAGCAAGGGGTGATGTGCTAGTAGAGAAGATTGATACAAGAAATAATCTAGCGGATCCATTCACAAAGGCTCTGCCTCAGAAGGTCTACGAGATGCATGTACGTAACCATGGGCTGAGGGCAAAGCTATCCACGTAGAATGTTTGATGTAATAGCTAGATTAGTTTAGAAGCATTATACTCTGGAAAGCACCTGTATAATGCTTTGAGTATAAGTGGGAGATTGATGGATTTATATACTGAAAGCATTATGATTGGTATATTATGTACAAGGTTGATTGGTTAATATACTGGGAATCATAAATGTTATATGTTCATCTCCTGTCTGAATTAACAAACATGTGTCGCAAACGCAATTATCCTCTTATCTCGTCGATAGGGAGATCATACGGTGTGTAGAAGATCACGGAAGATCGTATGGATCGTTTGACCTAGTGAGATACAAATAGCTATCACAGCTGAGACAGTTCCACGATAAACTGTCGGTGTAGGCAGCAGCATGCGCAGTAATAAGCATCTTATCTTGGAAGGCTTGGTATGCTGGTGTGGGGCACACATTGATAAGGACCTAAGTCAAGATCGATTCTTTTATCTGACATTAAAAGAATCTAGATCTCAAAGGCTTGACGAGATCCTAAGCCTAAATGAAGGTACAGAAGTATATGCAGATTGTGTATTACTTTGAGTTGCAGTGAAAGGCTCTAGTTGAGCTTGTATATCTGTATCTTGGGTAATAGCAGTTTGTGTATGACTGTCTGGTACTGGAACTAGGTAACCACATCCAGTATAGGATGGTGACATTCCCTGAACAGCTCAAAAGGTTCGTTATGCTAAGTCCAACAGGCTGATTAAGTTCAAGCATATGTGAAAATGTTTGAGTGGATTGATTCAGGAATATAAGATGTTAATTAATTAAATAGCTTGTCAGAGCTTAAATTAATTAACGAATGTCTGTAACCTTAAATGTGGGGATATACCGAGCCCATGCAACCCGTACCTCAAAACGTGGTAGCAAATAGGTAGGACAATATTGATTCTCTGGTGGAATGAATCAATATTAATTAATTAATTATATTCTGGGTTGAATATGGGAATTAATTAATTGATAGGCCTTATTTACAATTTGCATTTTGGTCCCTGGTCTGGCCCATGAAACTCAAGCCCAATAGGAGTCCAGTATTTTCCTATAAATAGGCCTCAGTTCCTCAGATCTCAACACACCACAAGATCATAAGTTGCACACAGCAAACCAGTTTCGGGAGTTGTGGTGATCGACTAAGATCTGAGAACGAGGAGGAAATTCTGCTTCTCAACCGGGCAAGGGATCTGATAGAGAATCTTCACCAAAATTTCAGAGTTCATCAATCCAGGTATTCTGCATAAACCTTCTTATGCATAATAATATAGGAGCATGATAGGATTGTTCATAGGCATAGCAATTTATTTTTGATATTCCAATTAACGATCCTTGGCAAACGGACTTTGTGATTCAGTTCACGAATCCCTTCAAGATACTTGTGCTACTGATCGTGGTTGTTGCAGTGGGAGATGTGCACTTATCTTTCTCGGATTGTGTTTTGGTATCAAATTAAGTTTTATATGTGCTAAGTTTTTGAAAGAATCTAAATTCAGTTTCGAAACTATTTTTGGATGGATATTCAGTTATTTTTTAAATACAATATTGCTATTATGAGAAATTACTATTTTATCTATTTCGGCATGTTGGAAAACTCATTATATACCATTACTTGTGCATATCATACTGTACCTGAAACTCATGCATCTTCATCATCTAAAGAAAAGTATCTTCTTTGTTGAATCAAACATATCCACTACAAGAAAAAAGCTCATAGACAACACTGAAAAGATAACGGTTTAGGCTTAAAACCGTTGTCGTATAGTGATATTAGCCTAAACCGTTGTCGTAGAGAATCTTAAAACGCAAAAAGACAACGATTCGTCTTTACCGTTGTTGTTTAAGTGTTGTTAATTATATAAAAGACAACAATTTTTTTTAACCGTTGTTATTTTAGTGTTGTGTTTTTATTTACAATTAAATTTAATTAAAATCTAATATCCTAATCTACTAAAAATAAGAAAACCTACCCAAATTACTTAAATCTAAATCCCCAAATTGATACCCTTTTTTCACATCGTCGATCGTCCTTCCCCATCGCTCGACCACCGTTGCACGGCTGCGCCACCCACCGTTGCCCCACACCCAAGCGGTGCTCCGTCACCATCGACCCACACCCAAGTCGCGTGCCCACACCCTCGCCCCTGAACTCAAACGACGCTCTCCACGGCGTCGGCCATCCCCCTGTCTCCGCCGGCTCACATCCCTACCGGCGGCTGCACTGCACGTCTGCACCCATTCGACACCTCTCTCGCACCTTTCTCACCGTCGGCCATCTTGTTATTTCTTACAAATTCCCGCAGGAAAGATTTTCTCGCACCTTTCTCAAATTGTTTTTTTTTACACTGTAATCTTTTCCTCCCAAGTTATAACTGTAGGGTTTTCTCGTGAACCGAATCACCAAAACCAAACTGAACCGGATCAATTTATGGATATTGCTCATAATTCAAATTCTCAAAACCCTAGCATGCTCCTATGAATTTAATACAAAAAATTGTGGATTTAGGGTTTACCGTAACTCCGTCGAGTCTGAACCGATCTTTCGCGTTTGAATTCAAAAATCCAATTCAACCACGCGATCCGATTTAATCTGCTGAAACAGAAATTAGAGATCTAATTTCTTAGAGAAAATCGAAAACAAAAGGGAGAGGAAAAGAGGAATCTGTTCTCCAGATTAGATCTTCATATCTGTGTCCCGGTGGTGATCAGATCTACTACTGGTGAGGACTCTGTAGATCTGTGGCTTGAGCAGGACCAGAATTCGAAAATTCTCCTCCTTTCTCTTCTCAAAAACGGTGCCCCCTCTCTCTCTTAGGTTTAGGGTTTTTCAACTTTGTTCAACTTATGAGAGAGAGCTGTCTATTTATAGACCTAGGGTTGTAAACCCTGATGGGCTCCTGGGCTCAATTCAAAACACTTGTTGGGCCAGACCTGGGTCCTAATGCAAATAATAAAGTGGGCCTATAAATTAATTAATTCCCATGTCCACAACCCAAGACACAATTAATTAATTAATATTAATTCTTTTTCACCACAGAATTAATACTGACCTACCCCTTTATAACCACGTTATGAGAACAGGTTGCATTAATTGAGAATCCCCATATTTAAGGTTACCGGACATCCATTAATTAATCGGAGCCTCTGACAAGCTCTAACTACAATTAATTAATATCTTATTATTCCTGAGTAGTACCACTCAAACCTTATCACTCGTGCCTGAACTTAATCAGCCTGCAGGACTTTGGCACGATGAATGTTATTGAGCTCCTCAGGGAATGTCCCCATCCTATTACTCAGATATGGTTACCTAAGTTCAGTCTCAGGCGGTACTACACAAACTGTTGTTACCCAAGATGCGGATATACGAGCACGTTACTCAGGCTCTCCACCATGGCAAGTCAAAGCAACAGTCAACCCGTGCAAACCCCTGAACCTTCGTTAGGGTTTGGACTCAATCAATATAACGAGATCTTGTATTCGCTGATGTCAGACAGACGAATACATCTCACTGCGATCCATCAATACGCCACCTCTGCGTACCAGCAAGTCAAGTAACCAAGACAGACTACTTATTCCGACAATGCCGCAGCCATCCAGACAGACGTATCCTCATATGCTGTCTCGGCTGTGATCAGGTTTTTGTCTCACTAGGTCAAGTGATCATACTGTCTTCTGCGATCTACAACACGCCGTATGATCGTCCCTATCGGTGAGACAAGAGGATACCATTGTTCATACATGTAAGATTGTTAACAGATAGGAGAAATAAACTGTTGTATACTCATTGTAATAAATGCTTTTAGTATACAATATCCATCAATCTCCCAATTATACTTAAAGCATAACTAAGCTATTACAGAGTATACAGTCCGTCTATCTAGTCTGCTGTATCTTTAACCACTATCAGTGGTCGGCATCCACCTCAGACCCAGCTCACGAATATGTCTTTCGTAAACTTTCTGTGGCAAGCTCTTTGTAAACGGATCAACAAGATTGTCAGCAGTGTCAATCTTCTTAATCAGCACATCGCCCCTCGATACGATTTCTCGTATGATATGGTACTTTCTCTCTATGTGTTTGCTTGCCCTGTGAGACCGCGGTTCCTTTGAGTTTGCCACTGCACCAGAGTTATCACAATAAATTGTGATGCTCCTCAGCAAACTCGGGATCACGCCCAACTCTAAAAGGTAGTTCCGGAGCCACACCCCCTCTTTCGAGGCGTCGGAGGCGGCGACATATTCCGCCTCCATGGTGGAGTCAGCAATGCATTTCTGCTTTGAGCTCCTCCAAGATACAGCTCCACCTCCCAGGGTAAACACATATCCTGAGGTTGATTTCTTCTCATCCTGGTCCCCTTGGAAATCCGAGTCCGTATAACCCACAGGGCACAAATCCTCACTTTGATAAACTAGGCAGAAATTCCTAGTTCTTTTCAAATACTTGAGGATGTGCTTTACAGCAGTCAAGTGTGCCTGTCCAGAGTTAGACTGATATCTTGCTACCATGCCAACGGCATAACAGATATCTGGCCTGGTACACAGCATCGCATACATGAGACTACCCACCGCCGAAGCATATGGTACAATACTCATCTTGTCTTTCTCCCGCTGTGTCTGAGGACACTGCCCACCAGAAAGACGAACGCCATGTCTGAAAGGTAGCAAGCCTTTCTTGGCGAGTTGCATGCTGAACCAGGCTATCACAGTATCCACATAGGATGCCTGGGATAAGCTCAACATTCTTCTTTTACGATCTCGTAAGACCTTAATCCCAAGAATGTAGCCAGCTTCTCCCAGATCCTTCATTTGGAACTGTTCGGATAACCCAACCTTGATTTCGGACATCACTCCCTCGTTATTTCCAAATAGGAGTATGTCATCAACGTATAGTGCAAGGAAGACCACGCTCCCACTGACACAAAGTCGGTAAACACAACTTTCGTTTTCCAACTGTGCAAATCCATAGGATTTAATCACATCGTTGAAACGTAAGTTCCATAACCTTGAAGCTTGCTTAAGTCCATACAAGGACTTCCTAAGCTTCCAGACAAGATGTTCTTCGCCCTTGCTTATGTAACCCTCGGGTTGCTGCATATAGATGTCTCTACCTTCTTCAAGGTAGCCGTTTAGAAAAGCGGTTTTAACATCCGTCTGCCAGATCTCGAGGTCCATATGCGCAGCTATGGCAAGGAGTATCCGGATGGATTTGAGCATGGCTACGGGTGAAAAGATTTCGTCATAGTCAATGCCCTCTTTCTGACTATAACCCTTTGCCACCAGCCTGGCCTTAAAAGTCGTGATCTTTCCATCCGCCCCTTTCTTTCTTTTGTATACCCATTTGCACCCTATGGCCTTAAAGTCATCCGGCAAATCAGTTTTCTTGTATACATCCATAGCAGTTATGGATTCAATTTTAGAATCCATGGCGACACGCCATTTGGCAACATCCTTGTCTTGCACTGCCTCTTCGTAAGTCAGTGGGTCAGAGTCCTCATGTCCGTCTTCCGGGCTCAAGTCCGAAGACTCACCCACGAACATGTACCTTTCCGGCTGGAAAATAACTCTCCCACTACAACGAGGCATCGGTGTCGTGTCAGTAGTAGGTGCAGTGACTTGTGGTCCTGCACCTTGCACTGAAGAACGTGTCTGTGGTGCTATACCTCTCATAGGAGCACCCACATCTACACGTTCCCCTTCCCTTGGAATTGCATTCTCGTTCTCAATTTCTTGAAGAACGATATCACTCCTTGACTTGTGATTACTCACATCTCCAAGAATCTAGCGTTGGTGCTAACAATGACTCTTTGACTCTCAGGACAGTAAAAGTAACCACTTTTCGTTTGCCTGGGATACCCTATGAACATCATTACTTTTGACCTGCTTTCTAACTCATCAGGTTCCTTCGACAGTACGTGTGCCGGACAGCCCCATACTCTAAACTTGCACAAACTAGGTTTGCGACTAAGGAAGAGCTCAGAAGGCGTCTTAGGAACTAATTTAGAAGGCACCACATTAAGCACGTAAGCTGTTGTTTCCAATGCGTAACCCCAAAACGAAATTGGTAAGTTTGCATAACTCATCATTGATCTTACCATCTCTAGAAGAGTCCTATTTCTTCTTTCAGCTACACCGTTTTGCTGGGGAGTACCTGGTACAGTCCACTGGGATGTAATCCCATTTTCTGACAAATATTGCAGGATCTCGTTACCGAGGTATTCGCCACCGCAGTCAGATCGCAGCGACTTGATAGTTTTCCCGACCTTCTTTTCTACCTCAGCCTTGAACTCTTTGAATTTCTCAAAGCATTCAGACTTGTAGAGAAGCAGGTAAACATATTCGTACCTTGAGTAATCGTCAATGAAAGTAACGAAGTACTCGTACCCTCCACGAGCTTGCGTGGACATCGGTCCACATAAGTCAGAATGGATCAATTCCAACACTTCCTCTGCTCGAGACTGACTAGCCTTGAAAGGCCTAGTTGACATCTTGCCCTCGATGCAGGATTCGCAGACTTCATAAGGTACAGCCCGGACTAAGTCCAATGTACCGTCATCTGCAAGTCTCTGAATCCGCTTCAAGCTGATGTGACCCAGTCTCAAGTGCCAGAGATATGTAAGATCTTCATCAGAAGAAGTAAGTTTTCTCTTCCTAGGATTATCAATTACGGATGAATTACATGCAATACTTGCGAAAGACTTATGATTACAGTTAACAACATAGAGAGAATTATTCAGCATTCCACGACAGATAACACCGTTATTACCAATGATAGAAACACCACTATCAAAAATAACTGAATATCCATCAACATAAAGTTTGGAAACTGAAATAAGGTTCCGACGAAAATCCGGCACATACAAAACATCTCTCAATGTTAAAACAGAATTATCAAAGTACAAGGTGAAATCTCCAATGGCAGCTGCACTCACTTGTGTTACGTTCCCCATCGAGATGGTTACCTCGTCATTCTTCAGCACCTTCCTCGGTGTGAATCCTTGCAAAATGTAACAAACATGATCAGTATCTCCAGTATCCACTACCCACAAATGAGTAGAAACCGATGCTAAACATATTTCTGTTACAAATGCAAATGACGTACCTTGTCCCTTAGCATTCGGACAATCCACCTTTCCGCATCCAGCACACTTGTTCTTCTTTGGGGTGACTTTGGCTCTCTTCCCCTTCCTAGACTTGCTATCACTGCCTGTTTTTCTGAATTTGCTCTCAGCACCATCGTCTCCAACCTTAGAGGTTGTCGAACCAGTGCTAGAGCCAAACAGAACAGGTTTCCGTGCTCGCATGGTAGACTGCTCCACTACAAGATCCTCAAGCAGCTTATGCAGAGCATACTCTCCCTTTGCAGCAGCAACTACCTTAAAGCCATGATAGGATTCCGGAAGAGAATTCAAGATAATATCAATCTCGCCTTGTGCACTGATATTACCACCCCGCACAGTAAACTGTCTCATGAGATCAATCACAGACATCATGTGCGTAGTTACTGAACTATCCTCAACCATCTTCTTGCACACAAGATTGTGCACAAGCTTACAGTTAATAGTTCGCTCCACTTTGCCAAAAGCCGTCGAGAGTTCCTTCCAAAGCTCTCCAGCTCTTTCGAGGTGTTCATACTTATGCCTTAATTCTCTAGACAGGGAACCCGTGATGAGCCAGAAGGTAGACTCATCAGCATCCTCCCATCTGTCATAGAATTCAAGCTCAAGTTCGCACACACCTCTTTGAGAACGCAACAGTGGATCCATGTAAAGAACATGTGCTTGATTTTTCAGATATAGGATGTGTTTGATGCAGAAACACCATTCATGGAAGTTTGGACCAGATAGAGGATTTAGAGCAAGTAAATGATCGACAGTAGACATAGACATATCTGAAACAATAAAATCTTAAATAAGAACATACATGTTGAACTTTGAAAACAAATGCATTGAAAACCTTTTAATAAATCAAATACAAATGTTTTCCACTAATTGCCCAAGAGTTCCCACCGCAAGCTACACTTGTAGACGTTTACGATGTCACCCTCAACCAGAACTGCGAGTTTTAAGCCCCAATCCATTTAATTTCACTACCATGTCAGGATGCTTTTGACACTAGAAATTAATCATTAGTGAAAACCTTAGACCAAACCATCTCTCAAGAACAGGGATGCAATTCTTGCATTATATTCTAAGATGCTTCTAAGCAATTAACCACAAATTTAACTCCGGCCAAAAGAGACAGTCTACGCAAGCTACACTCGTAGACGTTTACGCAAAGCCCTCCCACTATTCTCATGATTTAAATTGTTTGTCTAGAAATCCCAACAACAGTACCCATGCACCTCCGGGAACTAGCAAGCTACACTCGTAGACGTTTACTAGAACGAGAGATACACTTACAGCCTAGGACCGCTTTGTGGAGGTCTATTGATTTTAATTAAAAAATCTGCTTAGTATTTTTCTTTTAAAAGGTTTCTTTATGCACACACATAATTTCTTTTGTCATTATATTTTCCAAATTTTTTAATGTAATTAAACAAGTCCAAAAATTCCCAAAATATAATCCAACAAAAGAAATTAATCACATAAGCATGCTTGGAAAGCTGTAAATAATAAAAGCAGTAAAACATGCTTTTCCTATTATCTACACATGCTTAATTGCGCACATAAATAAATCACATATCATACAAGGACAATTAAGGCAAACAAAAATTCCTCGTGGCCCCAAAAATAGAAAATAAAATCTATCTATTACAAATTTGAATTTTGAATTAATTTGGATAAATCTAAATCTTTTCAAATCTTCCAAATCTTCAAAGGGCCTTCAAATCTGGATACACCAAATCTTTTGGATTTTTTAAGCCTTTGTGATCTGATGATTTGCCCTAACCCTAATGCAAACCCTAGGGTTTACACAGGATTGCACAAACCACCAAAACACGAGCCACCGCGATGGGACAGCAGCAGCCGACGACGACCGAAGCCGCCGCCGACCAGCCGCCCGCCGC
>JAPKLW010000505.1:321986-348678 GCA_026898455.1 Plectranthus barbatus
GAGTTGGAGTCGTTTGTATGATCTTGACCCGAGTTTGAGCCCGAATTCTGTCCGGTTTTTATTATTTTATTACTTTTTTAAAGTAGGTTAGAGCTCGATGCAACACTTTAAATGTAAGTGTTGTTATTGTTATTCAACCGTTTTTCTTAATTTTTCATTTGATATTTTTTTTTTATATATATATATATATATATAAATTGCTAGCGTCCAACAACTTTAAATTGAGATGAAAATTGATATTATATGAGTTTTTAGAGGATTGGGATTACAAAATTAGGGGAATATGAAATATTATAGCATTCAGCAGCAAGGTTCTTATGTTTTTTTTTTTTAAGTAATGGTTTTGGATGATTTGGTAGATTTTAGTTTATGCATCTTCTATACATGAAGCTATTATTTCTCCAACTAAATATTGTTTGATCCTTGTGATAGGTTTCGTTAAAGGTTACTTTCATCTTCATTTGGCTTGCATTGGTTTTAGCTTTTTTTTTGTAGTACTCGAAATTTATAGCTGCAAATTACCACTTTTCGAAAAATTCATTCATCTAAGACTACATAACTAGAAAGTTAAGAAAAACATAAGTTATGGTGTCATGTTCGAGTTGAAAAGTTCAACATTTTCATATGTTATGCTGATTTTCGTTTTGGGATTGTGTTAGGTACACATGGCTATCTTGCATAACGGAGAGAAAGTAGTTTGAAAGTCCAAAGACCGGGACTAAAGAGACTCTTTGATATTGATCTTAGTGAGTGCTGACAACTCTTTTTGAAATTTTCAGAAGCATTTTTTAGGTTCATTTTTTGTATTGCTTCTGGTTTATGATGCTGTAACATTCTCATACTGCAGAGAATCTGAAGCTCATTGCTGAATACGTTCAAAAGAGTGAAACACTTGGTGGTCCAACAAGGGATTAGGTTGGAATATATGAGGAATGTGCCAAGTAAGCAACAATAGTATTAAGTTTTCCGTGTGTGGCGTGTCATGGTTCACTCATTAAGTTAATCTGTTATTTCTGTTGGGGATTATAGAATCTTTTACGAGGAAATTGATTATGTCAATGAAGGAAATAATGCTTATAGATTCCGTCGTGACTTTAGAAATATAAAGTGGGTCCAGGTTCCTGTATGTTTCCTCCTAAAACACTCCACTTCCTTCTTTTCTGGCTTGTTCCATTCTTCGTACATTCAATATGGCCTACACCTAAGCTCAAGAACTGATATTTGACAGACTACTCTGTTATTTGAATCTTTAACATACTATTTGTCTAACACAAGTACAGTAAAAAGGCGATCATGGTAATTTGGAACATTTTCTTAGGGAAATTGGATACTTGAAACATCATATTTTTCCCTCTTTCGTACCTAATATTTCTATGTTCAATTGATGCTCATTGAGGATATCGGTTTGTGCTCGTTCCAGTTGGTGTACTGGGATTACACAGCAACAAAAGTGTTGACACTAGAGTATGTTCCTGGTATTACTTCAGTTCTTATCTTCTTTACATCGACATATCCTTGGTTAAAAATGTTCTATTACCTCAAGCTAATTTGTGGCTAACATTTGTAATTTTGATATTTTAATCAGGCATTAAAATTAATCAGCTGGACTTGATAGATGCACGTGGTTATAGTCGATCTAGAATATCATCTCGTGTTATTGAAGCCTACTTAATTCAGGTAAGTCTCCCGCCTTTTTTTCCCTCTTATTTTTTATGTTTAGTACTTAATTGTTTGCATTCTTGTTACCATTTCAGACACTAAAGACTGGTTTCTTTCATGCTGATCCGCATCCGGGAAATCTTGCTATTGATGTCGATGAAGCTCTCATATACTATGACTTTGGTATGATGGGAGAAATAAAGAGTTTTACAAGGGAGCGACTGTTAGATCTATTCTATTATGTTTATGAGAAGGACGCGAAAAAGGTCAAGTTTCTTGTTGGCTTATCTCTTTTATCTAGGCAGAATGTATTCAAAATTATTTATGATGGACATGTGTTTATTTTTAATTTTAGGATGTTAATTGACATACACCTGTTTCCTTTATATTTTGGTATTTTTGTATTTTGGTAATTGAAGGATAAAATTTTCTTTTGTATTTTAGATTTACTAATGGTAATTTGTGATTTGAATTTCATTATTCAATTTTATTATTTTGTTTGCAAGCAGATTTAAAAAAAATAAATAAATAAAATCTATGACAACGGTTTAAAAAGCGTTGTCGTAGAGAGCATGAAAAAGCGTTGTCGTAGAGATATATACAACAACAGTTTTTTGACACCTACGACAACGGTTAAAAAGCATTGTCGTATGTATCTACGACAATAGTTAATAACCGTTGTCTATTAGCTTACTCTTTTTACCCCTACGACAATACCACCTACAACAACAGTAAAAAATACCCTACGACAACAGTTATAAACTGTTGTCTATCAGCTTTTTTGTTGTAGTGATCATTTAAGATCGGGTCATATTAATCGGACTAGGATCCAAAGACTGATAAGTAGTGGATCATTGAAGTCTCTCGAAGTTGAACCATGTGAATCCTGATTGGAGGGTAAGATGAATTTGAGGCCTTTTTAAGGCTAAGGGTATAGAGCCAATAATATGTTGGAACTAATTCATTTTGATTGGTGTGGGCCTAGGTCTATTCAAGCAAGAGGTGGTTTTGAGTATTTCGCGACTTTCACGAATGATTACTCAAGGATCGGATACATTTACGTGATATGCCACAAGCCTAAATGATATGACACGTTCAAAGAATTTAAGACTAGAGTGGTGAACCGAAAAGGTAAAGTCACTACGATCTGATTGTAGTTTCGAATACCCTAGTGCTGAATTTAGAAAATACTTATTGGATAATGGGATTACTGTTAGGTATCATTGTAGTAAACCCGCCTTAATTTGATGTTTTGATGTGTCAAAACAATATACCAAAGTCTAGGCCTTAGAGTTATTATCTCATGTAATCCTTGTATAGGATGATCGAGGTGTAATAGTCTAGGAAGAAGGACATCATCAAAACTGTGGAACGGTTTTGAAGAAGACGCTATTCAAACGAGATAACTGTCGAATATACAAGACGAAGACAAGCAGAGCAGAGCAAGGCCACAAAAACTTCGCAGACAATTTTCCTGTCAAAGCCTAGATGCTCAAAGCAGAGAAACTGTTGAGAGGCGCTAACAGTTTCAGGTCAAGACAGTTTCACATCTAGAAGTGCGTATGTAGCAAAGTGTCGAACAGTCACAGAAGAACCCTAAGGAAGTCAATAAGAAAAGACAGACAATACTCAGTTGCGACTGGTGTACACCATTGTTTGAATGTCTGACACAACAAGTACAAACTGCTCTGAAAAGCAGGTCGATGCAGCAGAAAAAGCAGAACGGGAAGCTACTTTTTCAGAGAAGGATGGACTATGATGGGACATCCTTCTCAATGTCTCTACCGGCTATTTTCTGGTTCACACTTACAAAGCAAGAAATACAGAGACAGGAAAACCTTTGCTCCTCTGAATACCTTCGCATATTTGAATCTCCAACACACTCATACTAGCCTCTCTACAGAAGTTAAAGCTCAAGCATTAAACGCTCTCAAGAGAGAAGGCTTTAATATCGTGGTTCATTTATTGAACACGAAGCATTCATTACTCATAGAATCTTTGGAGATTCACCGTGTGGCTTCGAGTACACGAGGATTAAGTTAGCTGACTTAATCTACCTCTTTGGTGTTCTTACTGCTCTAGTAAGAACACAGCAGCCTGCTCTTGCAAAGGAAGAGTAGGTTATTACGGGCAATTGCCAAACTGTGTACGTTCTGGGAAGAACACAACCATCCAACCTACCGAACAAAGAAAATGGAGGTTTGTCCTCAGTCCAATTTCGAGCCGGTCCATAGAGAAGACGCAGAGCCTTCGACGGACTGAAGAAGGAGTGAAGTACAACTGCCTGGGCGAGTGATCCATTGTGATGTGGACGGAGGTTTCTACAATAACTGGCTATAGATTGTGAGGATTGTAACTTCATAACTTAGTGAATTACCGGATCAGATATTCGAAGAGTGTCGTTTATAGTTTTATTTACTTACGCACTTTACAGTTTTCAATTATATCTTGAAACCTTCATCACTTATCCTGTAAGTGTTGAAGTGTATAAACTGTCAACTGCCATACCTATAAAACTGTTAATATAATTTGCTGGCTAACATAAGCTGTGTTTCTAAAACTGCTAAGCATAAACTGTGCTGATATTATACCGAACTGCATAAGTTAGAGTGTATTTATCTAATTTAAATACTTTCGCTGCACATTATACGTCTCTGATTTGGGACCAACAATTACATCTCAATTGTCTACGCTTGATATTCCGCAATAAGTTGGCGTAAAAGAGAGTAGAAACAAAATTCTTTTGGAGATGGCGAGGTCGATGATGAGTTATGCCACTCTACCTACTTCGTTTTAGGGTTATGCCTTGGAAATAGCGGCGTACCTTTTGAACTTAGTACCTTTTAAATGGGTTCTAAAGACTCCGACAAAATTATGGACTAGGCGAAAGCCTAGTGTAAACCACATTCGAGTTTGAGGTTGTCCAACACATATGTTAGATAAGGAAGTGGATAAGTTGACACTTAGAATGGAGGTACGACTGTTTATAGGATACTCTAAGGGTACGAGAGACGGTAACTTTTATAGTCCTAAGGATCAGAGGGTGGTGGTTAGCACCAACGTCCGATTCTTAGAGGAAGATTATGTAAGTGAGCATTAACCAAAGAGTGAGATCATTCTCAATGAGTTGAGAGGAGACAATGGTACTCCGAGTATACTAAGTGATATACCATAAGAGACTGCACAATGTGTTGACTTTGATGTGACTACACAGGTTCCGCCTCGTCGTAGTGGGAGGATTGTTTATCAACCTAAACGTTTCATGGTTGTGGGAGATTCTTTGGACTTTGTTCACATTGGTGAACATGAAGCGAATTATCCCTGAACTTACAAAAGACAGTTCAAGAAGTGGATCCGACATCTTGGCATAAGTCTATGGATTATGAGACTGGATTTATAGATGCTATCGAAGGGTACGACCTTTTTGGACTTTCCAAAAGGCAATATGACCATTGGGTGTAAATGGGTCTATAGGTGTAATAGAGGATCTGACGGAAAGGTCATCGCCTTTAAAGAAGAGTTGGTCATCACATTCAACCATTACAAATCTGGAACTAAAATCGTATGAATCTACACTATTCACGACGATTCCGCCCGCGTGTTGGCTGCAACGTTCACGTCAACTACCCCCTAGGTTGGCTATTACCTACACCTAAGAGATAAAGAACAAGATCTAGTGCAATTCAAGCTCTCTAAGGAAAGTAAACAATCATCAACCAATCTAATCTCAACTCGATTACGATGAAACCTTCTCACCTGTAGCGATGCTGAAGTTGATCCGCATTCTCTTATCCAACATAGATCGTGGGGACGAACCATCTTTACTGGTGTGTTCCATCACCAACAATTAAAAAAATGAACAAAATTTCACCAAAATATTCGAAGCACATAATTTCTATTTCGGCATTAACAAAATAAATTGACACATTAAGGACAAAATTAACTATTAAACTGAATTACCCACCCAACAAATTAACAAACCATCCAATAATTCAATTAAACAAACAAAAATTTGACAAATATTGTAGCAAATTAAATGGCAAACAAATAGGGCATATTCACACAATTTGGATGCCAACAACTATAAAAATGAGTAAAAATTACGGTAATTATCTGATTTTGGTTTCTATGATGTCGACCGATCGTGAATGAGGGGACCAGAGAGAGGAAAGAGGCCGACTATGATATGTGTGATGTTTGAATCATGAATGATTTAGGGTTAAAAAATGATCGGGATCGGTTTCGACGGTCGGTCTCGAGTTGGAGTCGTTTGTATGATCTTGACCCGAGTTTGAGCCCGAATTATGTCCGGTTTTTATTATTTTATTACTTTTTTAAAGTAGGTTAGAATCCGGGTCAATTTCGGTCGGTTCCGGAATATTTTGGGGTCAATTTTGTCTAACCGAGTCGAAATCGGGTCTGACCCGATTATCTATCATTCATACTATTAATAATATAATTTTATTTATTTAGAATTAACTATCAAATTATAAGCTCCCAAATGTCAATAAATGATTGGATGACAACCCACCATGACTTTATAAAATTTCGATGTCGCGGAGTTGAGTGAAGTCATCCTCTACTATCCTAATTTATATATTTTTTAAATTTTTTAACTCTTTTTTTTTTTAATCCTTAAGCTATGACACTCACTATAGTGTCATCCATGGGGATAGCCTAATATTCACTTGACTTGAGGTGTATACTCTATATGAATCAATGTTGATGATTTTGAAGTAAAAAAAATATAACTTCGATTGGTAAAAACTAAAAAGTATGTGTGTGAGATATGGAGAAATTGAATTTTTTATTATTAAATGGAGTTGATTCGGTGAATCCCAACTGTGCCCATATTCCTCGAAAAACCCAACAAAATATGCAATCAAAGAAACTTCACAGCCTCAATGTTTCTGTGTGAGCGAAACGAGAATAAAGTTGTGCTGCAGGCTGCAGCAACAGCAGCATGCATTAATTTTCGTTTTTGTCCATAAGAAATCAAAAAGATTCTTTTTTCTGACCAGTCCCAAGATTTTTACTTTCTCAGCGAGTAGGGAGCACCTCTGCACACTCTTTCAGGAACCTGACACTCACTCACCCAATTCACCGTAAAATCTTTGCACTCTCCCTTTCTCTTTCTGGGCGTGTATTAATAGTTCTTGACAAGAGACGAAGCAATTCGGCGTTTGTTGTTTCCTGGTTACTGATCAGAGGTGAAGGGCGTTTTGATGGGAAATTCGCTTTTTATGAATTGTATTTTTTAATTTTTTTTTCTAATTCGTTGTTTGGGCTGTTTGATTTGATGTTGTTGTTAATCAGTCACACATATAGTTTTCTTGGGGTTAGACGTTTCATCTTCTACCTTGCATGTTTTGTATTTGCGTTGCATGCAATGCTTTATGAATTTCATGTGTGATTATTTGCTCATGAAGATGAAACGTCGTACCAAGCATTCAATTTGTGTGCATACTTTTTTTCTTTTTATGGGTTTCATAACAAGTTCTGTACATAAAAATTTGCTCATTTTTTGGCCTATGTGACTATGTCGGAGAATCAATTTCTAGAGCTCTCGCTGTTTCTTTGTCTTGTGTCTGTACGTCTTCGGGGGGCTCATGGGTTTTATTTATGAATAATTCTGTTTGGCCAGAATCTGGTTGGCCAGATAAGGATAAATAAGTAATTAACAGTTGTTACTTTATTTTATTTTACTAAATTACCCTTCAATTCATTTTGAGAGTATGCAATTATTACATATTGTATTTCCAATAAATTTTTTATTCTCCCAATCAAGACATTGTTTTGCCACAATAAGTAATTAATTGATATAAATGTATACACTATATAATAAACATGATATCAATTTAACGTTAAATAATTTAAATATTTATTACATTAAATTAATGCTACATCTAATCTCAATTATATTAATTGCAAGCAACATTGGAACAAAAGTTGTTTCATATTGCTGAATTTCCCATAATCAAAATTATATAAGCATGATGAAAATTTTATCCTCTTTTTATGATATCTTTTGAATTAGCAATTTAGCATGAAGTGATAACATATATATTGAGTTTAATCTAATTTATAGTGAAAATCAAACTACACATAAATTGATGTATTTTAAAATTAATTTTGAAAATATGTGAAAATTTATAAATTTAATAAAAGTAAAATTATTCTCAATATTATTATACATCTAAGTATAGATATAAATTCAGTAAAACTAAAAATGTAGATTAAACAAAATCGTCAATATACAACATGATATTGTAATAACTACGAACGATCACGAGCCAACTCGAGTCAAGTATAGCCAACTCAACTCGAAAATTCTAAGCTAGAGCTCAACTTCATCGAGCTTAAATTTTCAAACGCGAGTTCGACTTTGTGTCAAATTTTTCAAACTCAACTCGGAGCTAGATTTTAATATATTTTAAATTTTAACAAGAAATATTTAATATAAATATTATTAAATAATAAATTTATGAATAAGAATTTAAATTATATCAAGCTTATAAAGCTCGTGAACCTAGCTCGAATAAGCTCAACTCGGGCTCAAGTTAAGCTCGAGCTCGATAAGGCTCGCGAGCCTATTAAATCAAGTATCATGAAGCTCGAGTTCAACAACTATTCGAGTAGCTCAAGCTCGAACTCAATTATTATTGAGTCGATTTTGAGTTTTTTCAAATCGATCCCAGTAGCTCACGAGTCGGTTTGACTCATGCTCCTCTCTAGTAATAACACATTGTTCTATAAAGTAAATTAGTTGATACTCAAACATGATAAATACTGAAATGTAACACAGTAAAATATTAAATATAGACATAAAACAAATCCTTATCATTGAATTATAGAATCACATTATGATATAAAATAAAATAACTAACACACATTACAATACGTGTGGAAATATACCAAATAACAAAACATTATGATATAAAATTTGAAATATTTTTTCATATGAGTTTGGCAGCACATATGGTATTAAACCAAAATCTAACTTAGAAATATATTATACATTATACCTGAATGTTATGATTGATTATCTCATTTATATACTACAACGTGATATTAATACTCATGAGTTGTACATTTAATGTTCTAAAATAATTATTTATATAATAAAACATAAATAATTATAAAATAATAAAACTTAATTTAAAATGGGGCGATGTAAATCTAATATTATAGTAATATAAAATTGAAATTATAAGTCATTATACTGATATTCAACTCAACACTATTTGTTACAATATAAGATTTAATCAGAGATGTGACAACATAGGAATAATACTTTATTATACATTAAAATTATTAGTAACAATTATTTTATATTTAACGGAACAATATATTCATAGAAAATAATTAGTAATGTTTAATTGAGATGAAATAATATATTAATTACAATATAATATAAAATTGAAATTAAATCTCTGTTGTCTATTAAAATCATAAGCTCATATCTAGATTTGTTAAAATATAAGGATAATTAAATATGTATATTTTGAATTTAATTAAATGATTATAAATATATCTATATCATTAGCATAACTTAAAAAATGCTCTAATATTATGTATCGTATCCATATTATTTTTTCAATCTAACATTATGAACATCACGCTCTTTCACATTCATAAACTTGATTTATTTGCTCTATGGTTTGATTTTCCTCAAGTTAAAATTTCCCCATCTATATGCATAAATTTAAAGAAGTCCAATCTTCAATTATTTTAAATATTACGATTATTGATTATGGATTTGTTAACATATAATTATTAAGTATGGATATATGATACAAGCTAATTATATATATTGACAATTATTAATCGGATATCATGCAATATATGATATGTTTTATTTTTTTTTTTTTGAGGGATGATATGTTTTATTTTAATTGAGTATTATGGTATTTATATATATTAATTAGATAGTGTTGGGAAGATCAATAGTCAAGTAGAAAGAGAATTTAGTAAACCGTGTAACAATCAATTACAGAGAGAGAGAAAGGGTAAGATAGTGAAATGGTATTACATTTTAAATTACATTAATTTAATATGAATTAATTGGTCCAATAAAATTGCTTCCTTCAAAATTCTGGCTGGCCAGATTCTGGCTATTTAGCACTACTCTTTATTTATACGTGTTGATAGAAGGTACTGCAATGACATCAAATTCAGAATCGGCTGTTGAAAAGGTGCCTAGATGGGACGTGGGCCCTACAGAAGATGTGGTGCAAGCTTTGATAGAGACTTTGGTTGATCCTCTCTTGCCCTTGAGAGTCACTAGTGTACCTCCCTCTCAAGATATCCAGATAGCTGTTGCCAAACAGGTCATTGTGTGTCTGTTTTAATTGAATTCTGAGCACGAAATTACAAATCATAAAGTTTGGCTGTTTAATGGGCGCTATGAAATGAGAAAAAAAAAATCTTCATTTGCTTCATTGTTGTATTTATAGTTTATGCTAGTACAATTCTTTAGCTTTGAGCTGACATGTAGAGTTTAGACTAACCACCTCTTATGAGTCATGACTACTGAACATGCTTTGAGTGATTACCTAATCTACTTGAACTACTTTCAAATACCACTGATTCTATCAATAAGCTCTAATAGTGGGGGATCTGGAAGCTTCATTCCATGTGCTCAAGTTGAGATTTGGCAGTTATTTAGTTTATTGTATTCACAATCTATATTTTGTTCTCCTTCACTACATCGGGGAGTGAAATAGAGCATGAAACTGAAAGCTCCCAAGAGTGAGAGAGGTTATGTTTTGTGCAAGGTCGAATCAGGTGTATCGATCACAAATAATGAATTAGATATGATTATAGAAAGAACCTGATATCCTGTTTGGTAAAATTCTGATTAACTCTTTGTGGGTTAGTGTTGCAGGAAGAAGTTAACCTTATGTAGTCATAAAAGTGATGGCATGGCATTCATGAATGTGTGCCTCTTATGATCACTAGCCTTTTATAGGCCTATCTTGAAACCATCAAACTCAAATAGGGAACTTGTGTAATATAAATTGTTTGAACTATGAACTAAATATTTCGATTCATTTTCATTCATGGATTCTGAATCTTCTGATAGCCTCTGTTTTTTCCATTTTCATGGCACTAGATGCATGCTGTGGTTTTGCTCTACAACTACCACCACAGGAAGCAGAAACCAGAACTAGTTTTTCTAGAATTTATGAATTTCTGTAAGTTGGCCATTGTCATCAGACCACCTTTGATTTCATTCATGAAGATGATGAAGGAAAGTAAACCAGAGGAGCTGAGTAGTTCTGAAGATTGTCTTTCAGTCACCGAGAAAGCAATTAGGGATGCATGTGATATTGCTCTTGCTTTAGATGCATCTAGAGAAGTTCCTAACATAGAAGGATGGCCAATATCCAAGTTGGCGGTGCTGCTAATTGATTCAAAGAAGGAAAATTTTGTGCTTCAATTTGGTGCTATCTCTGGAGGTTCTTGGTCACTTATTGAGAAAGAGCTTAATGAGTCTACCAGCATCACTCCAAAAATCTCAGATGGAGAGAAACTTTGTAATAAGAGGAAGCGAGATAATCAGAATGTATCAACTTATAATCTCGAGTTTCTGCAGCTGGGATATGATACTATAAAGGATGTCACTGGTATGCCATTCATCATTATGAACCTATAATGTTCATAATGTATATTGCCGTGATCATTTTAGAGTTTCCTCCTGCTTATATTGCTATAAATCCTTCACTCATGAATGAGTGCATTAATTTGTTATCTAAGTCAAGCAAACCACATCATGTTTATGATCAAAATGGTTAACAATAATTAAAAGGTACCTTAATCAAGAAAGTCTCACTTATGTCATCTTTAACAAATTCATTGTTGGCCTGTAATTAGACAATGCAAAAGGTGCATGAATATCCTTCGCTTTAAAGTAATTCAACCCACATGTTTTGTTCATGAACAGGCATCAACAGTTCTGAGCTTGAAGTTCTGGAGACCCATATGACATATTCTTTAAGTAAAGAAAAGTCAGCCACATGCTTTTATATAATGCAATGGCCTGGATCATTAAATGAACCCAAGCAAGTTCCTCTCAAGTTTATTCTAGAGAGGTTAGTCCTGTGGTGCTATTCTTGTTTGTAATCTGTGTGGTAATCCTTGATGGCGGTGATAGTTTAATGACATATACATGGAAATTCTTTAATTGCTGGTTATGAACTGAAGCTAGTGTTTTCGATGTAATGTTATAAAATTATTTGCATTTATTTTCACTCACCATTTTTTTTCCTAAAAATTAGTTTTCGGCTTTTCCCTTTCCAGTTTCATTTAGTTGTTATATAAATCTCAATATAATTATGATTTGCAGTAGCGGGTTTCTAATTTGCTATGCCTATGACAAAGTATTTCTTCTTGAAAGGTTCAATAATAAATTTTGGGTTGGTCAGTGAATGTGATTTATGGGTTTATACCATAAAATGTCTATTTCAAGGGAACCTGCGCTTGTATTTCTGCCTAGGTTTTGATTTGTGCATCCTCTTCATAATTACATTAATAATTTTCATAAGATATATGGTATGGAAGAGAAAGAGGCTTCCACTGAAATGAAGTCCCCCTTATGAATGATCGTAGCAATGTGCTACAAGCAAGAGGTTGAACAAATTCTGTATGATGTTTTGATATTTTTTTTTGATTAAATAGATTGTCATAAGTTTGCTTTCTGGCATCTAACAGATTGCATTTTTTTCAGTTTAGAGAGTTTAGAGGGCCTGTTGGCAAAAAAGTTAGATCATGGTTTGTGGAGAGCTACACCCGGTGTCAAGTTCCATCACATGCTTCCTTATGCTGAGTTAATCTTGTCCTGGCTTTCCGGGTACGGATAATGATAATAGTTTATCCATTCTTCTTCTTTGTCTTCCATTTATCCAATATCTTACATGAAGTTCTCTTGATGCGTTTTCTATACAAAACGCTGTAATTATTGTCAAAACTGCAGCGATTGTTGTACCAAGTATGCAGAAATAGTTTTGTACTGATATTCTGTTTGATATCTCAGTTTATTTTGAGGGAAGAATGCCCTTTGCTTGTAATATGATACGCAGCAAGATTCATTGTTGTACCAGGTCATTTTGGGGCAATTTCGGGTTGCTGAAAATAAAAAGGTTGTGTTCAGGATGACTTTTTGACCCGAAAAATAAACGAGTTGGGTTCGTGTTATTGTGTAACGTGTTAATATCTGGCTGCAACCCGACCCACCAACCCAAATGACCCAATTGTCACCCCTAGTTGGTGTTATGTTTGTGGCTATGGAGCTGACAAGGTTTGTCAGATTGGCTATTGACTCTAGGGTAGCGTCCATTCTTCAGCAGAGAGATTCAGGATTTGAGGTATTTGCGGATACGTGCACATCTAACTCTGCATGAATCTTCTCTATCCCAGCATCCCATCAATTTGTGCTTCCATTCCTGCTCTACGAATATATTGAAAGAGTCGAAGAGCCCCAGAATTCAGATGCTCTAGACTTTCCCTAATTGAGACTGAAGTTTGCCTATTTGATTATTTCAGAATTATTTTTTTCTCTGTAATGACTCCCATTAAATACTAATAAGATAATAAGATTGTTGCTCCTAATCTATTAAGGACATCTATTTATCCGTGTCTAATCTATTAAATGTATCTAAATAGAAATTAAAACACCAATAAAGATTGCTGCTCCTAATGTATAAAGGATGTCTATTTATCCTTGTCTAATCTGTTAAATATATCTAAAAAGATTTGAAAATACCAATAACAAAATCAAATCAATCTAATCCTACTCTAATTAAAGATATCTAAACACTACTCAATGGATCTTGCTGCGCATCATAATATTTCACTTTCGTAATCATTGGGTGTGTTGGTTCCATTGAAGTGTGTAAAGCTGATGAAACATAAACTTTTTGGTGGAATCGAGGTTAAGAGTGTTTGCTCATACATCTGAAGATTATTGCAGTATGATGTCATTTCTTGAGCTGTTTCTAATTAACTTTACGAAAAAGTTGCATATTTCTTGCAGCAGTTGAGTGTTTTGCGCTTGTTTGTTTCAATATATGCATTTATTGTCTTGGTTGGGATGAAGGATTATTAGGATACGTGATCATTATTATTCACGGAACAACTTGTTTTATGATGTTGCAGTATTAATTTAAGGTTAACCAAGTTTAAGTGACTGCAATGCTCAGATTATTCATGAGCATTTGTGAAGAAAGTAACTATATCCTTCAAACTATAAAGCCAATTATTTGAATCCTATTGTTAGTGACAGGTATGGAGTGAACTCTTCCGACAAAAAAATTAGTGATAATTGTTACAGCAATAATAATTGTGGCGATTCATCTCATGGACAAGTAGCAAGTCCTGATGATAACTTTCAGAGGACAGTAAAAGGGAGTAATTTGGGAAACAAGTTTGCCAAAAGATTCAACACACTGGATTTTATTGAAAGCATTCAAACCAGAATTCTTGAGAATGTAGTGAATGGAAGCGAGCAACCTGACAGGGGCTTATCATCTAGTTCTTCACAAAATATATATGACAGGGTGTTGAGTATTGATTCTACGATGAAGGAATTAGACAAAGAATGGCATCTTGCTGATGGTGCTACAGACGTGGCAGGCAGAACCACCCATGACAACCCTGAAAAGAAATTAAGAGTTTATCACCATAAGAGAAAGAAAAACCTTGCGATGAAACAACTTCGAGTAACTGTACCGGATTTGAGGGTATGGAAACTATTTTACAGGATATATGCTTATGTGGTATTTTGGTGGCTTCTATCAAATGTGTCTTATTAACTGAATGTGTGAAAAGATAACATGCTTATCAAAATGGGTAAGAATCTCTAAACATATTAGCATTAATTTTTTTGGGATGAACCATATGATGCACACATGATTTGATAGAAAATGCATGTTACGAACAGATACACTCCCCATAAATATGAAATCCACCGACGATTCTGCAACACTACAATTCAAGTTATAACTACCATGAAAACTGGTCCAGATGGTTATACACACAATATTGGGAAAATTTTACGCATATGCCTTCATTGTATGTGGGGAAATAACTGAGCCTGCATTTTGGTCTACTTATCTTTCTTCAGTACATTTTACTAGGTGGAGGTGGATTCTTTGAACTCATATCATACTCAACGAAGTGATGAGAAGGTATCTGAAGGCGAGGATTATCTCACAATTCCATGCAACGGAACTGGCACTACTTCAATAGGGAATCTACAAGCTCAGCTTGAGGCTGAAACTAAGCACCATGAAGTACAAAATATATCAGATACATCTAGGCTAAATTACATGCGAAGCAGAGATGAAACAGTATCTAATGACAAGGGTGATCGCATTCAGGTTAGCAATTAAACTGATCGTGCTGCAGCAGGAAATCATTCTCAGGTTGTGGCTAAATTTAAGAACACACTCTTCATAAGTTTGAGATATCAAAATACTCTGGCTGCATTTACTTTGTTTGAAGGGTTTACATGATCTTACAAGCTCAAAATCATTTAATCCATCAAAATATAGGGTGGATTAGTTCTTTCTTATCAATTATCTAGAGCAACACAGCCTAGGGGTGATATCCTGGACTATCATAGTGCATGCTTCACCATATAGACCATTCCTTAACACAAAGTCATGTAGCTATCTTGAAAACTGGTCTACATGGTTACATGCAGTAATAATATTGGGACACCTCTCTCTCTCTTTGTCTATATGCACTCGTGTGTATGCATGTCTTCAGTCTAGTTATCTCTGTGTTAAATGCATTTATTAGATGGAGGTGGATCTTTTGAAGTCAAATCATTATCAAAGAAGTGCTGAGAAGGTATCTGGAGATGAGGGTTGTCTCACCAACGCATGCAGCAAAACTGGTTCGGCTGCAACAGGATACCAACAAGCTCAGGTCGAGGTTAAATTTAAGCACAATTTGGGAGCAAAAACTATGTCAGTTTCAGACCAACTGCAGGCTGAAGCTAAATTTAAGCAGACTTTAGGAGCACAAACTATATCAGCTTCAGACCAAGTGCAGAATGCCTTGGCCCTTCTTTATTCAAAAAGACAAGAACTGGTAATCTTTACAATTCGTTACACGTTATATATGTTTATACCATATTATCTGTCAGTATATACTGATAAAACCGTAAAGATATTAGCTTTCGCTATCTTTATTGAATTTACGACTCTACTTCTATGCATGAAGAATTTTCTTGCATACTAATATACATGCCATAACACTTGCCTTTGCAGTATTCCCAAATTTGCAATACGGAGGATGCACTAGCATTATGTGAAGCTAATGTTTGTAGAATTAGGGATGGTAAGTTCTTTCTCACCTTTTTATAACTATATTTATCTTTGCAGTATTCCCGTATCTAATATAAAGGATGTATTAGCATACAAAGATCCAAGTCGGTTGGCCTATTTTGAGATTTTTTTTTCATCGTATGTGACTTCATATATCTATTACTAAACAATTTCATGACAGAAAATAGATTTGTATTGGTATGTGCAATCATATGGTTGTACTTGTGTTCCTTATTATGTTGCTAATGTTAAAAATCTTTTCCGAGTGTAATACACCAAAATGGGGGAATTTAATGATCAGACCTAGTTATGACTTCATGCGACTTAATTTAATGAGACAAATGACTGTTCTTGTTCTTGAGTATACTGCATTAAAATCAAGGTTATTATATTCTTACACAGAAGCGTATTCTTAGCGCACAAACAAGTAAATATCCTTATTGTGTAGAAAACTTTTATGTATTTTCATGAATTTAGTGTCTTGTAAATATAGTTAATGATTGCTACGCATATATATACTAACAATTTCTACTACAAACAATTTCTACTACGAAAATTGACAATTATGCAACTATGAATTTAGGTGGGGAAATTGATTTAGCTCGTCAATGTATCAAATGGATTATTAGCGGGAAGCTTCATTCGCTACTGGAGAATGGAACAAAAGTTAAAGAAAACAATAACCAGAAAAATGAGAACTGCAGGTCTCAACATGGGAAGCAGAGCAGACTATCTGAAGCCTATCTTCCTGGAACGTCATCATGTCAAGTGAGTTTCTTTTGGAGGACTTGTGTCGATTTTCTTGTTATCTGTGAAAAAACATCCTAATAGGTTCTTATCTTATCTATCACTCGAGGAAGTGTAATGCTGTCCTGAGACCATTAACTTATCATTATACACTTGATCTACAATATCTCCGAGTACTACACTGGCCCTTCATTAGAACTGTTTGAATATGCTACAATGATAAAACTTATTAAATTGTGTTGAACGCATCTACGTGAAACTCGTGAGGCCAACTTACAACACTAATCTATGTATATTATATGTGTTATGACTTATGATGTCTCAAATTGGATGTATGGATTGACATATAAGTGGGAGTCACTCCTTAAAGCTTGACCCTGATTTCACTTATATGTTTAATAATTTAATTTGACTTGCCACCCGGGTCTACATGGACAGGGACTATCCAAGGAGTGGACGAGTGGGGCTGGGGGGCTGCCAATGGTAGGCCCTGGTATGGGTTTCTATACGTAGTGTGTCGGCCGTGAAAATTCAGTCTGATATGGGGATTGATTAAAATGATATCTGACATTGGATCCATGTGAAAGTATCTATAGCCATATAAGTGGGAGTCAATCCTTAACTCTTGATCATGGCTTTGGGATAAGTTAGGCCTCCTAACTTATATATTGAAGTAGGCTCTTGAAAAGGTTCATGTGAAGGGTCTAACAGGTCTAAATTCAAACTAAAATGTCCAAATGCAGAATATACAACATGCAGTTTTTGCTTCAATGTCTTATTTATCTTGATTCAATCAAGGGATGAGGGTCAAATTAACCTTTGACTATTATAGTAGGAGCATATTTGCACTCTTCTTGATTATTTGGATTAAGTAGACACCTCAACTTTTAAAACTCTCCTTTGAAAACTCCTATTATACCCTTATTAAGAAAATACAAAAATTTACATTTTCTAAATCTAAAAATAAAACATTATATATGAATAAACCTAAGCTAAAAATACAAAAACAAAAATAAAAAAGAACTTAAAATTCCTTGACTGGGGCATGCTGAATTTATTTGCAACTGAATATTAGTTTGTCACTTCTATCTTGCCAAGCACTTTGTGTCTCTTTGTGAGGGCGATTCCATCATTCCTTATTTCTGTCCATCTCTAGACTTATTTTATCCTTGTCACTCATAATCATCCTGAGGGCCATTGTTTTTCTTACATCAGTACCATATAGTTGCTCTTACCCGAACAGCTTTATGTTAATTCCTGCTATAAATCGTTGTAAATTCTTCACTTGACAGGACTTGGAGTATACATGTCTGAGGAATGACTGGAGACTACCACGGTATCTTCTAGAATCATCAGATGGTAAGACATTTTCATCTATTCTTTTCCTCAAGTCAATTTCTGTGCTGGTTCTTTGCCTTCTCTGGTCGTGCTGTCTGCTACCCTCTGGTTCTTTTGTCTTCGTCTTTTTTCAAGGTAAATTCATGTCAAATGTGGTGGTGGAAGGAAAAGATTTCAAGCTTCATGCAAGGGGTGGTTTTGAATCCAAACCTTGTGTAGCAAGGGAGGCTGCTGCTGCTGAGATGATTGCTGTAATGCACACCACTTTTGCATAGTCCTCAACCTTGATGTTGAATTGAACATTCTGTGTCTAAAATATTACATTTTCACATCTTGTTGGGTAAGTTTTAAATTTTAACGACTTTGGCTGTCTTTTCTAAGCATGAAATTTAGCTTCGAAGAATTTATCTATTCTGAATTTAATGTGCAAAAATTTGACTTCCACCTCTCTTAGAAGCTTTATACGAAGTATGCTTATTTAATGACTTCTGTAGGTATTCTATCTGCTAGATATGCTAAATAAGAGTCATTCAATCATTATTATAATTTTGTCATTTTTTCTTTAAAAATAAATCACATTAACATTCTGTCATGAAAAATAATAAATTTCATTCTGTCAACGCTAAAAAATTTATAAATTTTATTTTCGTTATTGTGTAGCATGTATTGAAGGATAATTTTGTAATTTTTCAATCTTTAAAATTATCTTATATCTTTAAATAATTATAACTCAGGATTTAATTATTTTTTCAAGTATCATATATCAAATTAAAGAAAATTTGATTATCCTTCAGACTAATTTTTATAGCATATGTTTTGATTAAAAAAATCATACTAAAAATAAAAATTAGTGATTATATGTATAAATTTCGTAACAGTACACAAATATGTATATAATGAATAAGATTGTAAAATATAATTCATGGAGTTATACTATATAATACAAAATATAATAGATAAAATATATATGTTTTTTCACTGCTATCAACAAAAAAAAAACTAAAATTCAATATCTTCATTTAATATATGCATTATATATTTGATCCTACATTACTTGATTGATTAAGTCTACACGATCAACCATAATTGATACGACTTAAAAATGAAGTCTACACGATCAGCATTCAAATATTTATTACAACAATTATTTGAAATAATTTGATGCACAAATAAGAAGCTTTCATTCAAATTTTATGATTATATATGTTCAATCTTGAAGATTAAATAATTTTCCTTATTTATAATTTTTTATATTAATTTAGATATTTTTCATATCGATTATGATATAAAAATTCATTATTTAGTACATATAATTTTATTTTTCTTTCTCCTAATATTATAAATAATCATAACTCTATCAATTTAAATTATTTTTGTAATGTATCATTTGTTAAATTAAAGATAATTTTATTATTTTTAAACTAAATATCTGTTGCACATGTTTGGTGGAAGTAAATTATATAATTAATGAAAATTAATAATCATATGTATAAATCAAATAACAATAAACTATTTTTCGTAAAATTCGTAAAAATGTAGTATATAATGAATGGATTGATGTAATATAATGCATGCATTTTACTATAAAATGCAAGATAACTTAGAAAAACTAAAATCGAATAAATTACTAAATATTGTCTTAAATTTAATATGATGATGTACTATAATGAATTTATTTATCTCTAAAATGAAAGATAACTTCGAAAAAATGAAGACGAGTAAAATGACTAAATGTTATCTTATAATGAAAATGTTAATGCACTATAATGCAAGATAATTTCGAAAAAATGAAGACGAGTAAAATAATTAAATGTTGTCTTATAATGAAGATATTAATACACTATAATGAAGGTATTTTGGTATGATAGTGAAATTAAACTGTATCATAGTGCAAGACGAAATTTTAAATATAACGAAATGATGAAATTACCCTATAATGAAGGTTTTTTTGATATAATGACCGACAATTCTGGGAAGATCTTGGCGTACATTCAGCAAAATATATGATAATGATTTATTCTTATTTCTCATGCTAAAGATACATTTCTCTCCAGATCATAAACATATATATATATATAACACTATATATTAACTAAAGTAAACAAATCAACATGAATGTAGCCCCCCTGGTGTGTTTTTAATAGTGTTAGAGTTCTCTCAAAGTTTAACATGTTAAAAGTTAAACATATTAAAAAGTAACACTATATATGTGTTAGTGTTTTCCTTCCCTGTTGTTTAGGACTTGTTACAACTAATTCCGACTTTGTAGTAATATTCATTTCTATTATTTTTGTATATATTTTTCCTTCTATTTTTTAGGGAGTACCTCCACATTGAAACCACTATCCATGTGATGTTATGGTTTTTGTTGTATCATTAATGATTGGAAGTGGAAAGTGAACAACCTAGGTCATGACAGAAGAAGTGAAGATGAGGACTAGTGTGATAGTGCACTCCAAAAAGCTTGTGAAAAGGAAGGAAGATCGACTTAACAATGATTTGAGTGAATTCATTACATTGAGAGAAAAACTTCAAGCAATCGATCATTTTTTATTCCTCACTCATCAAACTATTCGAAGCATACAAGATTGTAGTGGAATCTATCTCTAGAGAGAGGAGCAAAAAAATTGTATCGAGTTGTTATTATAGTGAGTTCTTTGTTGAACTTGTTCAAGGAAGTAAACCGAGAAGACATTCAATATTATTATTTTTTGTTTTGCTGTGTAAACTTTCTGATCATAGTAAAATCATTTTTTCCATGAGACACTCTCGGTTTAGCAATAAAACCCTGAAATATTTCAAATTCGCTGCGTACTTATTTCTATGTTGTGTTACACTTTTCTGTATTTTTAACACTAACACGTTTTGCTAAAATCGGACACTAAATTATTTCAATTAGCATCAAGAGCCATTTACTTGGCGGACTAAGTATCTAATTTTAAGTGCAGTGTACCATGATGGATTTCTCAAGCCTGGCGTGCAAACCACCGATTTTGGAAAGTAATGGAAAAAATTACTCTATGTGAAAATCGAGGATGAGAATTTACATCAAATTCATTGATGAAAGGGCCTGGGTAGCTGTACTTAAAGGATGGACACATCTAAGGACTACTATGATTTCCCGAGAATCCTGCAATTGAAATAACTATCCTGAAACTTGAAGGGCAATGGACAACTGAAGAAAAATTATTTCTAATTGCAATGTTAAGATTAAATGCCATTTTTTTGTCTCTTGGATGTTGGCTATTTCTGATTGATATCCAGTTGCTCCAGAGGCAGGGAAAGCTTGGTTGGTTTTCCAAGGAAAATGTGAAGGAACTTCAAGTGTGAGAATAATCAAATTGAGGTTGCTTACCACCAGATTTAAAAACCTGAGAAAGCTTGAGGAAGAAACCATAACTACATACTATGAAAGAATGGTTGCTTTGGCAAATGAAGCTTATTTTTTGGGTGATCCCTGATAACTCTTGTAAAAGAGTTATATTCTCTTGATTTTAGTTCGTTTGGAAGAGCATTTTGTCTATGTTTAGTTAAATAAATGTTGTTTTGGTCTAGTATTTAAGGGTTAGAGTCTTTTTATGCTTATTTCATGCTTTAGACTAAATAACGGTGTTTTGGAGGATTTGGAGTGTGAAAATATCGTCCAGGAATTTCCCCTGTTCTGAAGCTGGTGCTGGAGCAAAGAAAAGGATGCTATAGCATCACGAGCTGGGCAAATTCCTAGTCAAATCGAGTCAAAGTAGCAGGATACGTGGAAAAATTCATTTAGCTGAGCTGGGAAGTGTGAAAAAAGCTGAATTTCATCCACTTTCTCCAAGGACAGTTTGGGAATATTGCTAAAAGAGGAAACCTAAAAATTGGGGGAGGTATAAATACTCCTTGTGGAAGAGAGAAGAGGGAGCTCCATCTTGCATTTTTCATCACACACATTACGGGAGCTCAATTTTAGCTGCAAAGAGAGAGAATCGAGGGGAGAAGGAGGAATTCAGCCTGAAGGAAGATCGGAAAGGAAGAGCAACGAGTTATCTTAGCTCAACCGCCGTGAAGCTAACTTGGAACTGAGGAATCGTTCCTCGTAGGGCCGATCGAAAGGGAGCTCTTTCATATCCATTTATCTTAATTTTCCAAGATCTTAGTTATGAATTTAAGAATTTCAAGAAAGTTTTAAGCTCTTTTTGTAAATATGAGCTAAACCCACTTGGCTTGGGCTATGGATGATGCTTGTTTGTGCTTAATCTACATGTGAACATTGTTGATGACATGAATTTTGAGTGTTCAAAGGTTTGATTTCCTTAATTGCAACTCTTGTGGGAATTTGTAGTTGTGATTCATGCTTAATCTTGGTTTGGGAAAATTAGGATTAAGATTAGAAGCCTTGAACACTACACAATATATGCATATGAATATGTGGTTGTCGGGCCTTAGAACTTTCTAGTTGTCGAACAACCCTCCCACTATGATGAGGCATCTAAGCCGTGTTAGTAGTCGGTGTAGTACCATGTGAATCTACACCTCGCACTAGTGGCCGTGCTGGAAGTCCCTTACTAGTACTAGGTGAATCTACGTTTACATGGAGCATTCCTGATGGAATCACGTCATTTTCTCCAAGTTAATGTAGAATAATGTCACTCTTGGATTTATGGTTTCTTAAATATTCATCCTCCAAGAATCTTGCGTTGATACTAATAACGACTTTTGGATCCTATGGACAATAGAAGTAACCACCTGTCGTTTACCTGGGGTATCCTACAAACAACATTAGCTTATACATACTTTATAACTTATCAGGTTCCTTTGTCAGCACATAGGTAGGACAACCCCAAACTCTTATTCTGTTTAAACTGGGTTTCACCCGTACCAGAGTTCTAAAAGTGTTTTAGGAACTGATTTAGAAGGTACCAAGTTAAGCAGGTACGCCGCTATTTCCAAAGCATAGCCTAACACAAAATAGACAAGCTTGCATAACTCATCATGGACCTTACCATTTCTAGAAGAATCATATTTCTTCTTTCTACTACACCGTTTTGTTCAGCGGTGCCTGGTGCAATCCATTGGGATGTAATCCCATTATCTGACAAATACTGCAAGAACTCGTTACTGAGGTATTCTCCACCACAATTTGATCGTAGTGTATTGGTAGTCTTAGCTTCTTCTCTGCTCATGCCTTGAATTCTATGAATTCATCAAAGTATTCAGACTTGTAGCGAAACAAATAGACATATCCAAATCATGAGTAATCATCAATGGAGGTGATGAAGTACTCATACCCTCCACGAGCTTGCCTAGACATAGGTCCACATAAGTCAGAGTGGATCAATTCTAACACATCTTTTGCTCGAGACTCACTTACCTTAAAAGGTCTGGTCATCATGATACGATCCTCACCGGGAAGGTTTAGATTGCAACCCAGGAACTCGACTGAAATGACTCGGACGCAACGCATAAGCAAACTGAAAAACTTGATACGATGGGGGAAGATCCAACACCTTTGGATTTGAAAACCTTCAAGTACCGTAGTCCAGAATAATTCTCCTATGGCCCAAGAAGCGAATTTATCAAACAATGAAGGATATAATCGAAGATGCCAAAAATGGATGTGAAAGTCCTGTTGATTAGTCAATTTTGAATTTCATGGTAATCCACAGAAATTTATGAGTTTTCAGAATCAGAGAAATAACTCACAAAATTATTATTGAACTGAAAACTGAATTATTTGTTCCATAACAAGGCCTATATATAGGCAAACTCAAATCCTAATAAGGAAATCAAATCCTAATATAATAAGGAAATCAAATACTAATTTCAAAAGGAAATTAAATCATAATCTAATAAGGAAATCAAATCATAATAAACTAAGGAAATAAAATATATCTGAAAGATAGAATCCAAAATTATTTAAATAACTAACTACCAAATCTTATCAAGATATATCAAATATTCAATCATATCTTCAATGAATCTTTTTGAAATATCTTGATAAATCTTGTCAACTAGATCTCCATCACATCATCTTCCCTCTATACAGGATTCATAGACTTGATGAGGTAATACTCGGATGTAATCCAAGATTCTATCATCTGCTAGGCGCTTGATCCTTTTTAGACTGATGTTGACCAAGTCTCAAGTGCCAAAGATATGTTTGATCTTCATCGGAAGAAACTTTCTCTTCAAATGATTTTTGTTATTGGATAAGTTATATGCAACATCCATGGAAGTTTTATGCAAACAATTTATGATATAGAGAGAATCAATCCACTTTCTACGACAGATAACACCGTTATTACCAATGATAGAAACATCTTTATAAAAAATAACTGAATATCCGTTATGAAATAACTTGGAAACTGATATTAAGTTCCGCCGAAAAACTAGCACAAATAAAACCTCTCTCAAAATCAAAATATTATTTTTAAAGCATAAAGTAAAATCTCCTATGGCTATTGCTGATACTTGCTCTCCGTTGCCCATGGAGATGGTCACCTCGTCATGATTTAGTTGCCTAGTTGGCACAAACCCCAACAAAGTATAACAAACATGATTAGTAGCTCCAGTATCTAGTACCCACGAATGAGTAGAAACAGGTCCTAAACAAGTTTTTGTTATAAATACACATGAAGTACATTGTCATTCCGTGCTTAGCACTAGACAATTTACGTTTTCTTTTCTCTTGTGTTCATATTTCTTAGTGATGACCCTTGCTCCTTTATATTTTTCTAACCTTTTAATCATGTCATTAGCTTCATCAACTGCGTTATCAAACACAGTCAAAGTAGGAGACAACTCCCATGATATTATATCACAGTGCTCCGCTGTTAGGCTTCAAAGTAACTCATCAAGTGTATACTCTCGTGTTCTAGAAACAGTCTTGATAAAGTCATCAAAAGATTCAGGAAAAGAGTTTAGGATGATATTTATTGTTGTCAAAGCATCAATACATCCACTTTTTGTATATACTTGTTCACGATATTAACCATGATCTTCTAGCAGCAAGGGTCACCGAACTTCTCTCAGTCATAGTCTTGCAAACAAGGTATTTTACAATATCATAAATGATAGTTCGCTCCACCTTCCCGTATACTGCTACAAGATCTCTCCAGATCTCAACAATACTACAAAAGATTTTATACTTGAGTTTCAACTTACTAGACAAACTGTTCATGACGATAATGTAAGCAAAATCATCAGAAGCCACGCATCTCTCATGGAATTGTTGCTCAAGCTCAGAAACCTCATCATACCGAGGAACACTAGTATATACGGATGATTCTTATGCCAGAGAATGTACTCGAAGCAGTATCTCTATTATGGAAAGTTTGGACCAGTCAATGGGTTCAGTGATAAGAGATTGATAACGTGCGATATATACATGTCTGAAAAACAATAAATAAATATAGAAATTAAGACGTAATCGCAAATTTTTGAAACAAACAAGTATTGTAACCTCATGATAAAACAATACAATTGGTTCCTCCAATAGCCCAAGTAATTTTATTGCAAGCTACACACTTGGGCATTTATAACAAAACACTAGACCAGACTGCATCTTTCAATTCCAGTCCATTAGTCTCAATCCATGTCAAGTAATTAGAAAAATGGAATTAGTAATTGGAGATTAACTTAGACCATGCATATTATCCTTCTGAGCAGGGAAATCACACACGAGTTATACTCTGGATAACAACTAAGCACACAAACCACAAGACCAATTTTTCATTATAAAAACCAATTGTCATACACACTAGATCCATGACGCATGATTCTTATAACGAAGTTGTCTCATTTAATTCAATCCTAGAGTACTTATGAAAAACCAAATACGCAAGCTACACATGCAGATGTTTAAGGATAGGCTCCCACTACTCACATGAGTTAAATGTTCATTTTAAGGAATCTCATCTATTGGAACTTATAGATAATAAAATAAGCAAGCTACACATGTAGACATTTACTTGTTGAATTATCCACTTCCAATAAGAGATTGCTTTGTGGAGGTCTTTTAAAGAAAACTACTTAGTAAATTGATTTCAAAAGGTGTGGAGCTTTTATTGTTTGCGCACAGATTATTTCATGTTGCTATAAGTTATAACGTTGCTAAAATTGCATCATGCTAAGCATGAATTCTGAATTTATAGTTATAATTTAATTCATGAACTAAATCATATAAGCACGCTTGAAAGAAGTTAATAATAAAGCATTAAATGTTCTCCTATTATCTACACATGCTTGGATGCAGCGCAAATAATAAAACAATTATATCATACGAGAACACATAGAGACAAATAAAGCAGTCGTCGAGGCCCCATGTTACAATTATAAAAATAAATTCTAACTATTACAAGTTGGAATTAAAATACAGATCTTCAACTGGGCTCCAACTTGCACATGTTTGAAAATATGATGTTTTGAACAGGTCCCCCACAAATAATTTGGGCTCGAAAAATTGGACAGCTGGGCCCGTGCACACGACCTGATGAATTGCCGCTGGACGGCTGCCATCTTTGGCGAAAAGGAACCACCCGATTTGCGCAGCAGCCACGTGCGAACTTGCATGGACTATAGACGACGTCCATGATGGATTTATATACTGAAAGCATTATGATTGGTATATTATGTAC
>JAPKLW010000505.1:368678-451235 GCA_026898455.1 Plectranthus barbatus
GATCCTTGGCAAACGGACTTCGTGATTCAGTTCACGAATCCCTTCAGGAAAAGGGCATCAGATTGATGCTGGATCCTGTGTTGCACAGCACCTTTGGAAAAGCAATCCCCCCGATCTCGACTGGAATGGAGAAGCATCCTGGATCACTTCTCTTGACTGGAAGTTTCTTCTGTAGAATCATGCTGCACTACTCATGAAGTTTTACTATTGAGTTCTCCACAAAATGTTTCTTTTCACTCATCAACTTGTGGAGATACTTCATGTAACCTGGAATTTCACGTAAAGCTTCAATCAGTGGAAGATTAATACTCACCTTCTTCAAGTTCTCAACAAAGCAAAAGAACTTGGAATCCTCCTTCTGCTTGGCAAAGTGCTGAGGAAAGGGCATCGGAGGTGGTCTGGCAGCTTTGGAACATAAATTTTTTTGTTGGGAAGGCTGCTATGTCGATTGGGCAGGAATTGTGTCGTTCTGACCTCCCTGTCGATCGATTCCTCATCATCGCTCGAAATTTCTACATCTTCCTGACCTTTGTGTCGATCGACAAGGGCCCTGTCAATCGAAACAGAGGGCAATCCAGCGGCCTGCTTCTCCCCCAAACTCGTTTCTGGGCATGCTCGTATCTGTATAGCTCGTTCCAGATCTCAGTTTGATGGCCTTGTAGTCCTTTTGGTTCTTAGGGTTGAGTTCGGTGGTGCTGGGCATCTTTCCTGGCGTGTGTTGTGCCCCGATTGTGGTAGCAATTTGACTCACTTGGGTCTCAATGATCTGCACATGCTTCCCAAGCAAGTCCACCTTGTTGTTGACCCCTTTCACCTCTTGTCCAATCTTCCCAACTCTGAAGTCGGAGGCTTTAATGAAGTTCTTCAACACCTCGTCGAGGCTCTCCTTCTTCTTCTCCACGACTTCACCATTATGCACATCAAAATTAGGTGGAGGTTGTTCGGCACCCTCTGGCTGAGCATATGAAAAACCAGGGTGAGGTCTCGGATGGTAGTGCTGGTATCCCCCTTGCCGGTATTGATTCTGGTAGCCACCACGATTCATGTAGTTCACGTCGGCGATAGGGTCAACCTGTGCAACAGAAATAGAAGCAGAAGTAGTCAGTTTTTCAACCTCCTTCTTGAGCTTTTCAACCTCCTTTTTCAGTGCATCATCCTCTTTCTTCTCTACAGCTCGGACTTATGGCCTCCTTGGATTGCCCCACTGCTGAGTATATAAGGCCATCTTCTTGAACAACTTCAAGGCCTTTTCTGGTGATTTGCTCATCAATGATCCCCCAGCTGCATTGTCAACTGACTCTTGGGTCTTTTTAGTCAACCCTCTGTAGAAGACATTGGCCTGCTCCTCGGTGTCCACTCCATGACTAGGGCAACTTCGTAGCAACTCATTGAACCTGCTCCACGCCTCAAACAAGGACTCATCCATATTCTGGTGGAACTGCAAGATCTCCATCTTCTTTTGTATGATGACTGGCGGTGGGAAGAAGGCAGCGAGGGACTCTGCTCTCAGATCGGCCCATGTGTGGATACTACTGCAGTCCAGGGCTGTAAACCACGTTTGAGCCTGATCCCTAAGCGAGAAGGGAAACAAGCGTAACCGGATCACATCCTGGGTCACTCCATCCTGCTTGATGGTATCACACACCTCCACGAACATCCTGAGGTGGGTGTACGGATCTCCACTGCTCGGCCTCCAAACTGGTTCTGCTGAACCATCTGTATCAAACCGGTCTTGAGTTCAAAGTTATTGGCAGTGATGCTAATAACAAATCCCTCATTCCCAGGCTGTGGTCTGTACTTCTTGGCCATCGCGTTGGGGTCCTCATCATCGGAGTCCTCCTATCGGCGCCTTTCTCTCTCCCTTCTTTCAGCCTCGCGCCTGTCAGCTTCCCTTTCTGCCATGAGCTGTTTCATGATGTCCTTCATCTGATTGACTTCTTGGACAAGTAAGATGGCACTCTCTTAAGTTATGAGCTGCGACTCGGGATCCTCCAAGGGTGGCATGTCGTCCATGATTGTGCCTTGTTTATCTTTGCTTTTTTTTCTCCAGACTGTGGCCTCGATTTCTGGATCAAAATTCTCGAGTGTTTTGCCACGAGCCCTCGTGTTCATAAACTGGAAAATAGAAACAAAAATAAAATAGAATCAGCTTCTGTGTCGATCAACATGGAGGCGGTCGATCGACACGGAGGATGCTGCTGTGTCAATCGACTGGCGTGTCGAAACAGAGTGCAAAGCCTAAAAAAACACACACGAATTGAAATACAAAATTTTAACACCAAAAACCAAATTCAAACCCTAAAACTCGAAATTAAAAACACAAAAACTAACAAGAACGAAAATATAACAAAAATAAAATAAAATTACAGCTTCAATCCATCAGAACTAAAAATAAATTAACAGTTTGATAAATCTGTCAAGTCTGTCAAGTCCCGGGCAACGACGCCAATTTGATAACCGCAGAAACGGTGAGCAAATAATATTTTTACACCCAAAGGTGGTCGATCCCACAAGGACTGTACAACGAAACACCAAAGTACTAGCCATAATTTCTAGAACATAGAAGTTTGAGGGTTTTGGAAAAGGGGTTTTGTTTTGAAAATTAAAGATGACAAGTGCAGAAAATTAAAGGGTTTAAAAACTATAAAGGAAAACACAGATCCAAAGTCAAGGTCTTAGAGTTATTACCTCATGTAATCCTTGTATAGGATAATCAAGTTGTAATAGTCTAGGAAGAAGGAAGTCAACAAAACTATGGAACAGTTTTGAAAAAGACGCCATTCATACGAGATAACTGTCATATCTAGAAGACGAAGGCGAGCAGAGCAAGGTTCTCAAAACTTTGGACATAGTCTTCACATAGAAACTGTCGAGAGGTACTCACAGTTTCAGACCTAGACAGTTTTGCGTCAAGGAATGCGTGCGTAACAAGATGTCGAACAAGTCGTAGGAGAACTTCAAAGAAGTCAAAAGATAGATAGATACTCAGCTGCGACTGACATACAATGTTGTTCGACGTCTGACTAAACAAGTATGAACTGCTTAGAAAAGCAGAACGTTGTAGCAAAAAATGCCGAAAGACAAACAACTTTTTAGAAGAGTATGTATTATGATTGGACATCCTTTCCAATATCTCTACCGGCTATTTTCTGGTGTCTCACCTATAAATAGCGGGACCAACAAAGATAGAAAAACCTTTGCCTCTCTGCTCATCTGAATACCCTCGCAGATTTGAATCTCCGACATATTTATTGTCTTTCGGCTGAAACTAAAGCTCAAGCATTAAAAGCCATCAAGCGGGAAGACGTTATCATCGTAGTTCATTTATTGAACACGAAGCATTCATCGCTAACAGAATCTCTGGAGATTCACCGTGTGACTTTGAGTACACAAGGATCAAGTCAGCTAACTTAATCTACTATCTTGTTGTTCTTACTTTCAGAGTAAGAACATAGCAGCCTGATCTTGCAAAGGAAGAATAGGTTATTAAGGGCAACTTCCGACCAGTCAACGTTCTGGGAAGAACACAACTATCCCACCTACCGAAGAAGGAAAATGGTTGTTTGTCCTCAGTCCAACTTCGAGCCGGTCCACAGAAAAGACGCAGAGCCTTCGACGGACTGAAAAAGAAGTGGAGTACAACTGCCTGGGCTTGTGATCCATTGTGCTGTGGATAGAGGTCTGATCCATTGTGCTGTGGATAGAGGTCTCTAATGAAACTGGCTATAGATTGTGAAGATTGTATCTTTATAACTTAGTGAATTACCGGATCTGATATCCGAAGAGTGGACGTAGGACTTGAGGCTCCAAACCACTACAAATATTCTGTGTTGTTTATAGTTTTATTTACTTTACAGACTTTACAGTTTTCAACACTTAGTGTGTAAGTGTTGAAGTGTATAAACTGCTGACTGAGCATAACTGTAAAACTGTTTACCTAATCTGCTGGGTAATTTAAATTGTGTTTCTAAAAACTCTTAAGCAAAAACTGCATACTAAAAACTGAATTGCTCATAGTTAGAGTGTATTTAAATGTTTATTACTTCCGCTGCACATTACTTGTACTCTGATCTGGGACCAACAAGTGGTATCAGCGCAGGTCGGTCTTTTTGGACCGTTCTGTTTTGAGTCGTTTTTAAGACCAGATCCGTACCTCCTTACACTCTTACTGTTTATCTAGTGTGTTTTAGCGAGCAGATTATTCTTAGAAAATGATGACTCACCCTAGTCTTCCCATGTACAATCCAGAGTAGTTTGAAGTATGGAAGAAGAAGTGTCTTATTTAACTAAGAGCTCAACATTCAGAGATGGATGAAGTTCTGAATAATGGACCTCTGAAGATTCAGATGCCCAAAGTCATCCTTGCGACAGAAGACAAGCCAGGCGGTGTCGAATACGTAGATAAGCCAAAGGAGGATTGGATATTTGAGGACAAGAAACGTCACCAGGTCAATTTTATCGCACATGAGATGATCATACAATCCCTCTCAGATTCCCTCCAATATGCAATTGTAGAGAACAACTCTGCAAAGGAACTGTGGGATTGGATCAACGATCTCACTAAAGAAACAGAAGCGATGAAGCGCAACAAGAAGCAAGCAGTCGTGGAAAAATATGAATCCTTCCAGACGCTACCCGGTGAGTCAATCAAATCGATGGAGGCAAGATTTAATGCCATCGTCAGTGAGATGAAGAACCTCAAAAGAGAAGAAAAAGTGGCAGATATGAATGCCAAAATCATTTCAAGGCTGCCAAAGGAAGACTGGTTCGTTAAAACCACCAGCCTGAAGGCCATGGATCTCTCAAAAATGCCCACCAAAGAACTGTTCGATGAACTTCAAGCTCATAAGTGGGACATCAAGATGGTGAACAAAAATGAAACTGTTCGAACCCCAAATTCAGCAGCTGATGGTGATGTAGCTTTTTTCGTGAAGAGAGACTTCCAAAGGCGTTCAAAAAGGCCAGTTTACTTCGATAAAACTGCCTATCAACCCTCACCAGCAAAGGACACCTCTAACTCAGTTCAGAAGAAGAAAACCGAGCTGTCAGTCGCCAAACTGGAGGAGCAACTGATGAACCTGACCACTCTTCTAGAGAAGGCAAAAGGAAAGGAAAAGGAAACACAATCCAGTGAGCAAAGGTTCACGAAGATTGAGCCACGCACATGCTATGAGTGCAACTCTCCCGATCATCTGAAGTATGAATGCCCCCTAGTCTCTCAGGAGGAGAGAGACAGATTGAAAAAGGTGTTCGAGAAGAGAGCATCCAGAGCTGTTGCCCAAGCGATGCTCACAAGAACTGAAGTACCAGACATACCCGATCATAATGATGGATACTACACATCTGAGGATGAAGGAGATGAGGAAGCATTATTTTCTTTCATGGCAACAATTGATGGAGATGTTACTGATGACGAAGAAGAAAGCGCATCAAACAACAAAATTCTGGTAATAACTAATCTTCCCTCATCTAGTACATCTTTTTACCCTGATGATTGTTCTGAACCATGTCATTCAAGCTCCGAAGACATCACTTTTAAAAGAATTATCAAAGAATTCAAAAAATTTCATGAAATTAAAGATAAAGTGATTAGTGAAAATGCCTCACTGAAATAAGACATTTCAGTTTTGACCAATGAAATCGAAAGAACGAGGTCAATCTGTGAGGAACTAGAAAAACTCAAGGGGGAACATTCAAAACTTCTTAAAGATTTTGAAGATGTTTCAAGAGAATGTGACTTCTTGAAGAAAATCGAACCTTTCAAATGTGAATGTTTTTTTTAAAAAAGTTTTAAGAAATTAGATGAAATTATGAATGTTCAAAAACATTACTCTGATAAATGAAGAATAAATTTTTCGGAATTCCAACATGATACATCTATGAATAAGCATGCATTCACATCTAGGACTGAGAAAACACCATTGTGCTATGTCAAAGCAAATCTTAGTCCAAGCCATCTGGTTGGGAAAGGAAAGGATATTCTCAAAGACCAATAAAGCAAGGTATCAAGACCAAATGCTGGTCAAAATCTGACCCTAAACTGGCACCTCGACAGCATGGTGACACAGTTCGAAAACTGTATAAACCAACTGTCGAGAGGAGAGATAACTCTTCCTCAAAACTGGACAAGCATAGTGTCCCATATGCAAGAAATCCAGAGCAACATGTAAATGTTGCAAGGAAGTCTGTTCGACAATCGGATAGAAATCCAAGAAGTCTTGATAGATCACAGTTCTATCACAACAGTCAACTGAATAGGGGGAATATCTATTCGAGGCCTGAGTCGAGACAATTATACTCTCTAAAGACTGTGATGGCTACACACCCGAGAACAATTTCTCGAGACTCCTTACAGAATAATCGTTTCAGGAAGAGTTCACACACCACAATCACACATAACCTGCACTCACACAACACACACTTCTTTAGAAGAAAGGTAGATAAATCACAGAAAAGTGATTTAGTTTCACAAACTGTAAGGGTGAAACAATTGTGGATACCAAAAGGTTGGACCCACATGACTGACCTTTGAGGACCCGAAATGATACAGAGACCTAAATACTTTTTTTGTGTTGCAGAGACCAAGTCCCCAAAAGAAGACAAGAACATGAATCATAGACAGTGGATGCTCGGCTCACATGACAAGAGAAAATGATCTAATCAAGAACCTTGAGATGTACGAGGGAGCATTAGTTAGCTTTGGAAACAAGGCCACTGGACAAGTGATTGGAAAAAGATGCGTGGAGCACAATAGAATTATCATTCAGAACGTATCCTTAGTCATCAAACTGAAGCACAATCTTCTCAGTATAAGTCAACTAATTAAAAGTGGCTACATTGTCAGATTTAAAGAATCACAATGCTACATAATAGACAAGGTGACGGACAAGACCATAATCAGAGGAATTAGAAGAGGAGGTCTTTACATTGTAGATTGGTCCAGTGGAGAACGAGGGATATGCCTCATAACACTCAGTTCCTTAGAAGAAATGGCACAAAAGACTTAACCATCTAAACTTCAATTCAATCCGACATCTGGCGAAGCATAACCTAGTTGAAGAACTACCACAGAAGAAGTTCCAGAAAGAAGGAATATGTAAATCGTGCCAGCTCGTTAAGCAAACGAAAGCCTCCTTCAAGATCAGGCCAGTCACAGCGAGCACATAAAAAATCTTGGAACTGCTTCACATGGATTTGTTTGGACCAGTCACCCCACCCACAATCAGAAAAAAGAGATACACATTGGTGGTTGTTGATGATTACTCAAGATATACATGGGTGGTGCTACTCAAATCCAAGGACGAAGTTAAAATTCAGTTACATGAACTGATTACATGTCTTCAGAACGACAAAGGAGTGAAAGTCAAGAGGATAAGATCAGAAAATAGGACAGAATTTTGCAACGAACTTCTTATGGACTTTTGTGCCAAAATTGGTATTGGACATGAGAAGTCTGCTCCTAGAACTCCTAAAAAAATGGTCTTGCTGAGCGAAGAAACAGAATACTCAAAGAAGTAGTGAGAACCATGATGGCTGACACTGACCTCATAAAAGGATTATGGGGAGAAGCCTTGATGACAGCCTGCTACACACAGAATATAAGCGCATTTAACATGCAGCTGCACAAGACACCCTATGAGGTCTACAATGATCGTAAGCCTTCTATAGCTCATCTTCGAGATTTTGGTTCTCCATGTTATATTCACAATAATGGGAAGTTCAAGTTGAATACCTTCAGCCCAAAGGCTGATGAAGGTGTGTTCCTCGGGTATGGACATCCTTCATATTAGGGATATAGGGTATTCAACAAGACAACCCAGCTTGTGGAAATAACATGTCATGTTGTTTTTGATGAAACTACCTTAGTGCGTAGGATACTTCAAGAACTGAGTCTAGGGAATCACGAGATCAAGGATGTCAATGAGGAACCTAAGAGTGATCCTGATCATAATCAAACAGTTCCTCTAACTAGATCTATGAATGATATCCCTGAGGCTACAGTTGGCTCGACTGAACCCCAAGCAGCCGAGAGGGCCAATGATGCAAATGCCATCACTGAGGCCTTAAAGACGACAAATATTGAAGATTCAGGTGAAAAGAAGCTCCTTGAAGCACAGAATGTGGTCTTAGATGCAGAGCAAGCTGACACCAAGGAAGTCAATCTTGAAGATGCTAAAGAAGCAGATCTAGCTAGAAAGCCAACTGACGTTCAGAATCCATATGCTGATCAGGATACAATCTCAGAACAAGGAGACGAATGTGTTCCAGAACAAGAAGGTGAGGGAGTTTCTGAAGAAGAAGAGGAAATACTTCTAGTTTATGGAAATGAACCACCTCAAAGGGAATATTCCACAGTTTCTGGAGATCCAGCTGCTCGTGCTGAAGCCGTACCTGTAAAGAAGCCAAACTGGCTAAGGGATCATCCTAAAGAAGCCATACTCGATGATGTTGGAGATCCTGTTCGAACCAGACAAGGCACTGCCTTGATGTCTTGCTTCATATCTCAGGTCGAACCAGTAAAGGTTACTGAAGCTCTTCAATCAACAGACTGGATAAATGCGATGCAGGAAGAACTAAATTAGTTCGGTCTCAATAATGTGTGGTACCTGGTGGATCGACCCACACATCAGTCTGTGATTGGTACCTAGTGGGTCTTCAAGAATAAAAGAGATGAGACCGGTACCATTGTCCGAAACAAAGAAAGATTAGTTGCAAAGGGATACACACAATGTAAAGGAATAAACTTCGATGAGACATTCGCGCCAGTTGCCAGACTCAAAACTATTCGGTTATTCCTGGCGTATACAGTTTATCACAACTTCACAGTTCTTCAGATGGATGTGAAGTGTGCCTTCCTCAACAGACAATTAAGGGAAGAAGTCTATGTAGAGAAACCCCCAGGTTTTGAGCAAGGAAATCTAGTCTACAAGCTAAGGAAAGCTTTATATGGGTTTAAGCAAGCACCTAGAGCATGGTATGAAACTCTCTCACAGTTTCTGCTGAAAAATGGATTTGAAAAGGGTGCTATTGATCGAACTCTATTCAAGATAAAGGATGGAGAGAACATCCTACTTGTCCAGATCTATGTAGACGACATCATTTTCTGAAGCAAAAATACCAAGCTATGTGAGAAGTTTGCCCAGCTGATGCAGAATAAATTCCAGATGAGTATGATAGGCAAGATGACATATTTTCTTGGTTTGCAAGTTAATCAGTCTGACAAAGGGATTTTCATAAGTCAGAAGAAGTATACTCAAGACCTGATCAACAAATTTTGTCCGGAGAAGACAAAATCACTAAGGATTCCTATGAGCACCAGTTCTCAGATCACCCTTGATGAGGAAGGAGAACCTATCAACCCAACAACTTATAGAGGAATTATTGGGTCTTTACTTATCCAACTGCCAATCGACCTGATATATCCTATGCCGTGGGTGTCTATGCAAGATTTCAGGCGAATCTTAAGAAGTCATATATAGAAGCAGCCAAAAGAGTTGTAAGATATCTAAAGAGCATAGAGTCTCTAGGTATTTGGTACCCCAGAACTGATGGTATCATGTTGAATGGATTCACTGATTTAGATTTTGGAGGCTGTATAATTGACAAAATGAGCACAAGTGGAACATGTCAGTTTTTGTGACATAAACAATCTACTGGTTTAGCAAGAAACAACATTCCATGGCTACATCGACTACAGAGGCAGAATATGTAGCAGCAACCAATTGTTGTGCTCAAGTGCTTTGGATAAAGCAACAACTCAAAGACTATGAAATTGATACATGATGTGTTACTATCTACTGTGATTGTAACAACGCAGTCTCAATCTCGAATAATCCAGTTCTACACTCAAGGACGAAGCACATTGATATTCGTCATCATTTCATTCGAGACCATGTCGATAAGGCAGATGTCTCGGTGGATTACATCAGAACTGAAGACCAACTAGCGGATATTTTCACTAAACCGCTACCTGAGGCTCGCTTCAAAGAGCTATGCATCATACTAAGTCTTCTAGAGTTTAATGGAATCTCAAGAGAAGGAGATGATAATTGATTGGTACACACAGTGAAACTGCACATATTATGGAACAGTGATTAAGTCAATTACAATTTGTCATTGTTCGAGTTTGTTGGAGACAAAGAGGAAAGAAGAGCTTATTCATTAAAGATGGATTCAAGGAAATAAGTCATCCTATCACTCTGAAAACAAATACAACAGAAGCTATTACATTAATTATCATCTATCAAGGCATAGGCTCCCAGTTGATCAGACGAGAAGGGTAGTAATCAGTCCCATCCAGACCTGAAGGACCATTCCTGAGATAAGGAATATTCTTCTCTAGCAGCCAACTCAACTGCATGCCATAAGGGATAGTGGCATCTAGCAGATTTTGAAGGGCCATCGTTAGGCGATCAAAAATAAACCCCGCCATTCATACCAAGTAGACCACTTGGGAGCCATTTCATCTATTCGGTAGTGCAGAACTGGTACACCATGGTGTGGCAGCTGAAACTCTTGAGACAACGAGTTTGCTGACAAGAGGAAATCTACTCCATTGAGGCTAAAGGAGATCTCATCCTCAGACACATTAGAATTATGAACACTTACCTGATGGGTTTTGTATACTGAAAGCATTTATTACAATGAGTATACAACGGTTTATTTCTCCTATCTATTAACAATCGTACATGTATGAACAATGGTATCCTCTTGTCTCACCGATAGGGACGATCATACGGCGTGTTGTAGATCGCAGAAGACAGTATGATCACTTGACCTAGTGAGACATAAACCTGATCACAGCCGAGACAGCGTATGAGGATACGTGTGTCCGGATGGATGCAACATTGTCGTAATAAGTAGTCTGTCTTAGTTACTTGACATGCTGGTACAGAGAGGTGGCGTATTGATGGACCGCAGTGAGATATATTCGTCTGTCTGACATCAGCGAATAAAAGATCTCGTTATATTGATTGAGTCCAAACCCTAACGAAGGTTCAGGGGTTTGCACGGGTTGACTGTTGCTTTGACTTGCCATGGTGGAGAGCCTAAGTAACGTGCTCGTATATCCGCATCTTGGGTAACAGCAGTTCGTGTAGTACCGCCTGAGACTGAACTTAGGTAACCATATCCGAGTAATAGGATGGGGACATTCCCTGAGGAGCTCAATAACATTCATCGTGCCAAAGTCCTGCAGGCTGATTAAGTTCAGGCACGAGTGATAAGGTTTGAGTGGTACTACTCAGGAATTATAAGATATTAATTAATTGTAGTTAGAGCTTGTCAGAGGCTCCGATTAATTAATGGATGTCCGGTAACCTTAAATATGGGGATTCTCAATTAATGCAACCCGTTCTCATAACGTGGTAATAAAGGGGTGGCTCAGTATTAATTCTGTGGTGAAAAAGAATTAATATTAATTAATTAATTATGTCCTGGGTTGTGGACATGGGAATTAATTAATTTATAGGCCCACTTTATTATTTGCATTCGGTCCCAGGACTGGCCCAATTAAATATGCTGAATTGAGCCCAAAATGGCCCATTAGGGTTTCCAACCCTAGGTCTATAAATAGACAACTCTCTCTCATAATTCATAACACAGTTGAAACACAAACCCTAGAGAGAGAGAGGTGGACGCCGTTTTTGGGAAGAAAAAGGAGGAGAATTTCGATTCTGGTCCTGCTCAGAATACAGTTCTACGGAGTCCTCACCAGTAGTAGATCTGATCAGCATTGGGACACAGCCCTGAAGATCTAATCTGGAGAACATATTTCTTTCTTCCTTCTCTTTCTGTTTCGATTTTAATCTAAGAAATTAGGGTTCTAATTTCTGTTTCCGCAGATTAAATTGGATCGGGTGGTTGAATTGGGATTTGGAATTCAAACGCGAAAGATCGGTTCAGACTTGACGGAGTTACGGTAAACCCTAAATCCACAATTCTTCGTATTAAATTCATAGGAGCATGCTAGGGTTTTGAGAATATTAATTATGAGCAATATCCATAGATCGATCCGGTTCAGTTTGGTTTTGGTGATTCGGTTCACGGAAAAACCCTACATTAACTTGAGTAGATCCTAATGAAAAGAAACAGTGTGGACAGATAGGAGACGGTCCAGGCCATTAGACTCTAAGTTTTTGATGGTATTGTAGTACACATATGGAAACTCCCAATATTCAGCATACAACCTTCGACGATTGAAGATTTTATTTTGAGTGATAGTGATTCTAGCCATCTCGTCTACAATGTCAAGTGGAGTGGCCATTTTCAAAGGGTGTGTTGGTGATTACTGAAGAGAGAGGGGTTGCTGAATCAATAACCTTCACAACGTCAAAGGGACATTGATAGAGAGACAAATGCGTCGATCAGAGATCATTGCCACGTCCTCATCTCTGAAGGAAATGACCTATCGGAACAGAGGTCAATTATTTCTTAACCACCTATTCAATTCAATTATTCATGATTGCCCATAGGTCAGACGACTATGGTCTCAGAGTCAATCAAGTCCAGGACCAAAGTTCAAGAACTGATTGATCACTGCGCAAGGAAACTGTCAAGGCCTCACTCCTCAACGTAGAAGGGAGAAACAGTTTCCACCTGGACAATATTGTACCAACTCAGTTCTCTTATTAGAGATAGCTTCTCTAGCTGTCTGATGCAAATCTCGGCAAAGATTAAGGAGATAGAAAACTGTTTAAGGACAAAGGCACATTTTCGATTACCGCAAAGATCTCGGCGGCACATCACATTAAATGCGGAACAACACGACGACGTATTACCGGAGCCATGTCATGTTTCCATACGCTGCCACATAATGTGCCAGATGACTTGAACAGATGCCGACGCCAGCATCAATCTCAGTCGTTCAAGACAATAAGGGGTTTGAATCTCAGCCTATGATTTTTGCAAAAATCGATCACCAAAATCCCTTAAACCCATCGTATCATCTTCTTGCCTACTACACTTACTGCCAGTTCATCAGTCAAGATATCTATAAGGATCACACAAAAGTTTCCAAGATCAATTATTCTCCACATTTGTTCTATGCCGAAGGAGAAACACCAAATCATGGATGCAACCACTTCTAATAATCCAGGATAGCTCGTCGTCACTGAGGAGACCTCCCAGAACAATCTATTTCAGTTAGCTGAAGACTCCAAGACCATCGATCGATAGCTTCTAATATCATAGGTCGTGAAGGAGAAAATTCTGAACTAGAAGAAATTTCTCTCAATCACCACCGATGATCTGATTGCCCATGAAATTGCGGGAATGCTTCTAAGTGAGAACTTAACAAAGTTCCTAACTGCATGTCCTCGAAGATTCAATCCAAATTGAGTCGTTGAGTTCTATGAAGATGCTACATTAGATGACAAAGATCAATTTTTCAACCCTATAGTTGACAAGAAGAAGATAACCGTTGATCCTGCTCTTGTTGCTCAACATCTACATCCACCAAAGACTGGAGCTGATATCGCCAGCTATCTTTAGAATAACAAGGATGAATTGACGTCTCACTGGCTAAAATGGAAAAAGCTAGAGGCACCCGAAAAATTCTAAGCTGCCAGAAAGGTATCCAAACTGAACCCATCTGCTAAGATACTCAGCGAGATAGCACTGAGAATGATCTATTGTGGGATTGGATCCTTATCAGAGCTAACCAGTCCCAAATATTCTCTAATGATGGCTCTTGATGACTGCCCTGGAGGAAATTGAGCGACATACATATTTGGTAGATTACTGGAGAACGCAAAGAAGAACAAAGATATTCCAACCAAAGGAAAATTCTCTTCGAGCGTCGGTTTAGGTCTGAAGGTCGGCTACCTTCTTGAAAGTATTCTAGGAAAACAAGATGAAGGAGAAGACCTCATATCATCCGACTTCATTCCGCCAAAAGTTTCAGTATATCGTGCAACTCAAAAGGATGTAGCAGATGACAGTTTGGATAATATGGAAATAGATACTGAGACATCTGAGGATCTAAAAAATATTCTGATAGTTTGAACTACTGAAGAATCCAAGAAATTAAAGAAGACAAATACTTCCATTCAAAAGCCTGCACAAAGACGAAACAGAAGGAAAATGAAGCAAACATATAACATCTCTGAAGACGTCTCACAACAAGATAACCAACCTGTTGCTGAACAGCTTCTTGGGTCGAGGGGGAACTATTTATTTTAACTCTCAGCAGACGACGCCAAAAGCAACAACATCAACCTTGGAAAAAGTCAGAAGAAAGATAGCTGAATACTACACAGCTATTGAGCAATTGGACACCCAGCAACAAATACTTGACTCCCAGCAGAGATAACTAGATGTTCAACGACAACAACTGGACAAAATTGAGCATATGTTCAGGAGTCGTCTATCACAACTTCAAATCCAGAAGAGGTTGTAGCTGCTGAGCTGAAGAGACAGCAAGAAGCAGAAGCAGCTGCTGAGCTTAAAAGGTAGCAAGAACAAGAAGCGGCAGCTGCTAAACTTAAACGACAGCAAGAGGAAGTTGCATCTGCTGAGCTGAAAAAGAAGCAAGAAGAGGAGGCCGCAACAGAGCTAAAGCGCAAAAAGGAAGAAGCTGCTGAACTCTAGCGACAGGAAGAAGCAGAAGAAGCTGCTGAGCTGAAACGTTAGCAAGAGGCAGAAGCTGCTGAGCTTAAGCGAAAAGAGGAAGAAACTGCTGAGCTCCAGCGACTAAGGGGAGAAGCTGCAAGTGCTGAAGCACATCAAAAGGAAGCAGGAGACACTACTTAACAGGCTAAACATGAAGCACTAGCACCTACAACCAAACAGAAGGAGGAAGAGACAACAACAAGCCGAAACCCTCATCAACCTGAGCATTCCACTGCTACCTCTCAGAGTCAAACCAATGAAGACTCTAGAGCATTAGCCACAGTTGAAGGAATTCTTTCCCTTAATCCTCTTTTAGTAGCTGTGAATCCTCTATCCTATGACGTTCTGAGACAATAGATAGATCATCGAGTGGAACAACAGATGGCTTTTGTTCTTGATATTGTCAAAAAGGGGGAAGAGAGAAGGGATGAGTCGCTGAAGCTGCAGTTGATCTTAATTGATCAAAAGCGAGAAGAGGAACAAAAAAAGCGAGATGAGGAATACATAAAGCAGGAAGAAGAGCGCAGAAAGCGGGATGAGGATATTACAATGAAGCTGAACCTACTAATGGCTGCCAGAGAGGAAGATAGGAAACACTTTTCAGATGTAACCTTAGTCCTCAAGGTGAAAGCTGGTTTGCTTCCCATATCTGCCGCAACTTCCTCGAAGCCAAAAGACGCAGATTCCTCCAATTAAGAAAAGGAGAAAGACAAGAGTCAAGATAAGTGAGCAAGGTCATGAATTTATTTTTTGCTTTGTCTTACATTTTGAATGTCTTCTATTACTGCAGTTTTAAAACTTTTCATGTACCTGTAAACGATCATATCTATTGAAAAGTGGAAAAACTATTGGTTTGAACACAACTGCTCATTGTCTTTTACCTTGATTCTAGTCTAGCTGAATTCACATTTTCCAGTGTGATCAGCAATCCTTCCTCTCTTATTGCTCTAAATTGATTGATTTTATTTGATAAGTATTATCCCATTAAGGGGGAAGATCATTTAGAGTAGGTCGAGTGTAGAAGTGGCACAGTTCTGAGCAGTGTTAGATAGAAAAATTTGTAAACTCAGATCAACTGCATCTTCTCATCGACTGATATAGACTTAGAGGTATGATTTTGACAACATCAAAAAGGGGGAAATTGTTAGGTATGAATATAGAAATCCTACCTTAATTTGATGTTTTGATGTGTCAAAACTTTATACCAAAGTCTAGGTCTTAGAGTTATTACCTCATGTAATCCTTGTATAGGATAATCGAGTTGTAATAGTCTAGGAAGAAGGAAGTCAACAAAACTGTGGAACAGTTTTGAAAAAGACACCATTCAGACGAGATAACTGTCGTATCTAGAAGACGAAGGCGAGCAGAGCAAGGTTACAAAACTGTGGACACAGTCTTCACATAGAAACTATCGAGAGGTACTCACAGTTTCAGACCTCGACAGTTTTGCGTCAAGGAATGCGTGCGTAACAGATGTCGAACAAGTCGAAGGAGAACTTCAAAGAAGTCAAAAGACAGATAGATACTCAGCTGCGACTGGCGTACAACGTTGTTTGATGTCTGACACAACGAGTATGAACTGCTCAGAAAAGCAGAACTTTGTAGCAGAAAAAGCCGAAAGACAAGCAATTTTTCAGAAGAGTATGGATTATGATTGGACGTCCTTTCCAATGTCTCTACCGGCTATATTCTGGTGTGTCACCTATAAATAGCAGGACCAACAGAGACATAAAAACCTTTGCCTCTCTGCTCATCTGAATACCCTCGCAGATTTGAATCTCCGACATATTTATTGTCTATCGACTGAAACTAAAGCTCAAGCAATAAAAGCCATCAAGCGAGAAGACATTGTCATCATGGTTCATTTATTGAATACGAAGCATTCATTATTAACAGAATATTTGGAGATTCACCGTGTGACTTTGAGTACACGAGGATTAAGTCAGCTGACTTAATCTACTATCTTGGTGTTCTTACTTTCAGAGTAAGAACATAGCAGCCGTATCTTGCAAAGGAAGAACAAGTTATTACGGGCAACTGCCGACCAGTCAACGTTCTGGGAAGAACACAACTATCCAACCTACTGAAAAAGAAAAATGGAGGTTTGTCCTCAGTCCAACTCGAGCCGGTCCACAGAGAAGACGCAGAGCCTTCGATGGACTTAAGAAGGAGTGGAGTACAACTGCCTGGGCGAGTGATCCATTGTGCTATGGACAGAGGTCTCTACAAAAACTGGCTATAGATCGTGAGGATTGTATCTTCTTAACTTAGTGAATTACTGGATCTGATATCCGAAGAGTGGACGTAGGACTTGAGGCTTCGAACCACTATAAATATTCTGTGTCGTCTATAGTTTTATTTACTTTACGCACTTTATAGTTTTCAACTATCTTGAAACCTTCAACACTTAGTGTGTAAGTGGTTAAGCCGCTGCACATTACTCGTTCTTTGATCTTGGACCAACACTAGGGCAGATATTCTAATCATCAACATGAAAATTCATCAACTCAACAATGGGTATAAATTCATATTCAAGTGGATTAAATTCCTTGGTTAGACAATTAAACCCTAGATTACTAAACAGTGACTTTATCCTCTTTTTAGACCTAAATACCTGCAAAACTCACCATTAAGGGCATAACATCCTCTTAAACAGTCTCATGCACATAAATAAGTAAAAACATAAACTAATTGCATTGAAAAAATGGAGAAAAATATAGATAAGTGAGTATAAATATGAGCTTATCACCTCCCACAAGTCCAAACACATATATTCAGCCGAGAATATAATTTGAACTTATAACATTAATTCATTCCACTAGAGAATTAATGTTGCAACTGCCATCCTATCCCAATGTGAATCAGGGCTTCTATTTGACTTAATTAACTCCCTGTGTTTAAGACAATGCACATCCATTAATTAATTAAAAGCTTTGACAACATTTATTAATTAATATCTTAATTCCTTAAGTAGTACCCGCTCAACTTTATTATCGTATCAGAATAAATTCCACCTGCAGGGTTTAATACGATAAAACTTATGAGCTCCTTAAGGGGATATCATCAATCTGGATGACCAAGACATGGTGCCCTAATGTGACAAAATAAATACATACAAATAATGTTGTTACCCAAGATTCGGAGCATATTCAATCATCCTTTTGATTCTCACCCATGGTAAGTCAAATCAAGAACAATCATTTGCATATAACACATCTAGAGTTAAGAATTAATAAAGTCGCTAAGACCTTGGTTCTACATAGAGTCAGAACAGAAGAACACGTCTCACCACGATCCATTCAATGCGACACCACACACTAGTATTAACTAATAACCAAGACTAGTTATCGCAAGTTTATACTACAACCTAAACTTATAGTTTATTCAAAACTATCTCAGTTGTGTATACATTTTATATCTTATAAGGAACCCAACAATGCGATCTTCAGTGGGACGACACACCCACCATATTGTCTACAATAAAAGATAAGTGGATATACATGCAATAATGAGATTGCAACAATGTGATAAAATTTGTTTTTGTTATTTATAGGAGATTAAGTGCATGACAAAGCTCACCTAAAAGTTTGCTTTACAGCATACTCCAACAATCTCCCACTTATATTAATGCTAAACTTTTAGTATACACCATGTCATTACAAATCTCCCACTTAGACTTAAAGTGTAGCTGCAATGTATCGTTAACCAAGACCTTCCACTTAAAAGTTTGTTTTACAGTATACTCCAACACCATTAGGGTTCCGCCATGCAGTGCGCTCATCGCTGCCCCGTGCCACTGCTGCATGCATGATTGCCATTGCCACAGGGGTTGGACGAAGATGTTGTGTGGTGCGCGGCCTGGCTGTGCATACCGCGCTACCACCATGTGCTTCCGCTGCCCCTCCACGTGATGCCCTCTGCAAGATACTTCATTATTCCTCGTTCTTCGTCTTTTTTTTCTTAGTTCTTGATTTTTATATATTTAATTGAAATTACATAGGAAAAACACATCCTATTACATCAATTAAAATAAATCTAACCACCAGTTTATCTCATGGATTAAAGAAAAGTGAATCCTTATAAATGCGTGGATTAAATCGAGAAGCCACGAGAAACAACAAAAAATAAAACCATCCATTGAAATTTAATAATAATAATCATGCAAACCATATACAACTTTATTTTTACTGATAGAGCCATCAATTGGAACCTGGCTCTGATACCAATTAAAAGGATTTTTAATTGTAAATTAAATTGCATAATCCGTTTGCGAAGGACCTATTTATTGGATAAAAAAATTGTTATGTCTATGATTAAAACATAGCATGCTTCTATTGAATGCAAAATAAAGTTATGCGAAATACCTGGATGAAATTATCTCTGAACTTTTGCGCAAAGATTAGATATTGAATCCTTCTTGCGCAAAAAGATTCAATCCTGAAATAATCAGAATTAAATCCCTTGATTTAATTAAATTATCAAAAACTAAGAGAGTGAGAAAAAAATGATCCTCAAAAAATGATCTTCTGATCTGTATCCCTTGCTCGTATCCAGATATCTAGTGAATACTTCCTCTGGATATCGCTCTAATCAAGAAGCATAATTTTCCTTCCCTCTGCTGAGATGTTTCGCCTGTCACAACTCTCAAATACTGGTTTGCTGATCAACAACTTCAAAACTTGTGGTGTATGTGATCAGAGGATCTGAGGGGTATTTATAGGAAAATTCTGATACCTAATGGGCTTGAGCTTTTCATGGGCCAGAACCGGGACCAATATGAAAATAACCAAGATGGAAAAATCAATTAATTAATTTATTTATTCAACCTAGAATACAATTAATTAATTAATTAATATTAATTATTGCCACAAGAGAATCAATACTGCCATACCCCTTTGTTACCATGTTATGAGGAATGGGTTGCATGGGCTCGGTTTATCCCCATATTTAAGGTTAAAGACATTCATTAATTAATTTAGGCTCTGACAGCCTACGAATTAATCAACATCTTTTATTCCTAAGTTATACCACACAACCTTTTCACTTATGCTTGAACTTAATCATCCTGCAGGACTTTAGCATACTGAACCTTTTGAGCTTCTTAGGGAATGCCACCATCCTATATTAGATATGGTTTCCTAACTACAGAACTAGAAGTCATACACAAGCTGCTATCATCCAAGATGCAGATATACAAGTACATGTAAAACTCTCCATCATATCATCTCAAAGTGATATACAAACTTGCGTATACCTCTTGAAGTTTAATTAGGCTTTTGATATCATCAAGCCATCGAGATCAAGATTCTTTTAATGCCAGATAAAAGAATCGATCTCAGTAAGGTCCTATCAATACATACCAAACATACCAACACATCTAGTGACCAAGATAAGCCACTAAATACTGACTGTGCTGCAGCTTAAACAACAATCTATCCTTGGACTGTCTTACCTGTGATAACCATTTATATGTCGTTGGGTTGAAAGATCCATATGGTGTTCTGTGATCTACAACACATCGTATGATCTCCCTATCGACTAGATAAGAGAATAGGATCGTTTCTGATACATTCTTGTTAATTTAGACATGATATGAAAATACAACAATAATGATTACCAGTATATTAACCAAAAATATTAGTCATAATAGACCAAGCATAATGCTTTCAATGTACAAATCCATCAATCTCCACCATAGCAAGTCAAAGTGAGGTAACCTTGAATATGCTCCGTATCCTTCAATGAGGTTTCAGATCACTACACGTTTCTAAGATCTTGACTCATTCATTTGTCAATTCGAATGGCACATCTCGATGTTGATCTTATTATTACATTAGCGTGCACCGATATATCAAAGCCGCCAAGATAAGCTACATATGCATCACCTGATATACCACTATCTAAACCAATAGACTATTACATAATCTGTCTTAGCTATGATAAGTATTTTTTTTTATCTCGATAGGTCTAATGATCCATACGATCTTCTGTGACATCCTCGACACCGTATGATCTCCTTATCTACGAGATAATAGAATATAGTTGTTCACATCATATGCTTGTTTAACTGATAGGAATTATCATAGTAAACCAATAATAATAATGATTACCAATATATTAATGAACCAAATATACCAATCATAATTCTTTATATATATAATTCCAACAAAAACTACTAAAAGCCCTTCGCAGTTTTGCACCCTTCATTTTCAATTCTTGATTATAGGTCGAATCACTGGATTGTTCAATCAATTTGTACCTCAGTGTTTATCATAATAAGAGTTTGAAATCTTGAGAGTGGATGTAGAGCATCTTGGCTCGAACCACTTTAAATTTTCTATTGGTTCGTTTCTTATTTTATATTTTATTCATTTTTAAATATCTTTCAATTCCTAACACTTTCATTCTTGCTTACCTTGTTCATTTTCAATCAAGACTCTTTCACCCATTAATCTATATCATCTATTGAATTGAGACTCTCTTACATAGTTTGATTCAACTGACATGAGCATGTATAGAATCAATAAGAAACAAATGACATCGACATATAAAGATTTAAATTTGATTCAAGATAGAAGGATAAGAGTTTTGACACATGAAAAGTAAAATGATTAAAAGTCCAGAAATTCAACCAAGCCATTAAGGAAGAACAAATAATATTTTTGGAGAAGTTTTCTCCAACAATCTATTGATATAAATTGACTCAAGTAACTCCTCATTTGGGTTGACCGACTTCTCCTATTGTTGTTTCTCCATCTACATAGGATCGTGTGAGGGGTCTTTCGAAGAACCGCCTGAGCCTTAGTTATGAAGAAGGAAAGTGAAGTCAGCATCACCCTCTCTTGCGCAAACTTGCTCTCTATAGCAGACTCTTTCTCCCTCTTAGTAAGAACATCAACAAGGAGACCCTGCAACTGCTCATCCCAGGACTCCATGATCACAGTCAATTCCTTCTGTCGATCAAAGTACTTTCATGAAGGTCAGATCATCACGGATGGAATCAAGTCCCTTCACAAGAGAAGAGGATTCAAGAAAGATTTTAAGTCGTTGGAACTAAAGAGTGAACTAATATGGATAGTATCACAAAAAAAATCGAGAGTGGAATCCAAAGGAAGCCTCTCATTATCCTAGAGCCACGATCATCCATGTAGAACACTCTTCGTGAAGATGGAGAAGCTGACAGAACAATAAGTTTAGGCTTGCATTTCCACAACCTTGGCTCTCTCGAGTCGAGAAGACTCCTCCTCTGCTCTCACCATGGGCTCCGCAATCATGATTTGGGGAGGGTGCTCCTCTTCCCGTTCATGAGAAGTTTGACCCCTTAAATAGTTAGAGGATTTTTTTTTCTTGGTTTTTGATCTTTTATGAGGGACTCTCCCACCCTCACATCTGCTGCCAATTACCTTTTTAGTTTTCAGGGTGGCAACAATAGTTTCTTCTAGCTGAGGAGCATACTCAGGGTCTACTTCCATGTCCAAAGAGTCACCTCCTTCGCATTGCTCTTCCTTTGAGGATGTGTCCCGGCCATGGAATTGATCTAGAGATGCAGGTGTGCCACTTCTACGAGGGACTGACCCCTCACATGAAAGAAATGGTGGATGCTTCTGCTGGAGGCATTCTGATGAAGAAAAGTGGAGAAGAAGACATGAGGCTTCTAGCAGATATGGCCATGAACAACCATCAGTGGCCCACCGAGAGGCAGAAGACAGTCAAGGTAGTGACCACTACTCTGGAGTTTGATGTGGTTGCCGAGTTAAAAAAGCTCCGAGAAGAATTTGGGAAGTTGGAGGCGAGAGAACTTCGGTAGCAGCAGTGTCAGATTCACACATGGCCATCGTTCCTGTTGAGGCTGATTACATCTACCGAGGGAGCAGTTTCCAGCACCTCTAATGCAACTGATGTGAACTATTGAGGGTGTTTTTTATCGGATTGAGGCCCCAAGAACTTTTGCGATAAAAGGAAATAAATTGCTGAAAATAGCTAGATAACAAATATGTTATAAACTGAATCAAACCGTAAAAAAAATTAGAACAATTGATGCCTGCTGATAGGACCAGTTCGATGAACTCTTTTTTCTCAAGGAATTATTGTATGCTGAATTCTTGTAATCTAAATCGCTAGTAAATTCTTTTTGTCAGCTAGATGATCGTTAAAAGAGATTTACATGAGGTATTTATAAGCTATACTCGAGCTCGAGCGTTTCCTATTTTTCTGCCAAGTGGTATTTAATGCACTCCAAGGACTTCCGCATGCATTTCCAATCGTTTGGCCGGAGAGCTCGCAATCGTAACCCCTCCCCATTAAGTAGCTTTTCCGACCGTTGGGCAGTTCACATAGTTCTCCCGTTATAAACACCACACTCATCGGACCACTCTTTGATTGAATCATACTCCCTTTGGTCGAGCTGCCTTTTCTGTCAAACTGCTTTATCCAGTCTCCCTTGACCGATTGGTATTAAAACTACTTTTTCTTGGGCCGATCCACTTCTTTTTCCTGCACAACAACATGGGCCTCGCTTATGGGCTTTTAGTTGGGTCTTTTGTTGGGCCTGGTAGTTGGGTCGTTTAATATCAACCCCAATAATAGCCTCATCGACTTAGTAGAGCATCCTGAGAAGTAGCCTGGTAAGTTGAATGAACGTGCTATGAACATTTCAAGATTTCGGCTCTTCAAACTCTTCAAAATCGAGAGTTCGGTATACTTAGAAGAGCTTTAATAGCATCTTCCCGGCTCGAAGGATCAATTCCACTGTGGGTGACCCTTCGTACTTGTGCGATTCTGTAAAATTGTAATGAGTGTTGGAAGGATACTTCGAGTTCTGTTCGATAAGATTTTAGTCACATCTGGTTAGCCGTGAAGCTTTTGATTGCTGCCTAGGAACTCGACTGAAATGATCCAGACTCAACGCAAAAGCAAACTGATGGGGAAAATCCAACACCATTGGATTTGAAAACCTTCAAGTACCATGAACCTAATCTAACATGTAATCTAAATGAGGAATAGGATGGTGATACTTAACCGTAATATTGTTGATAGCACGACAGTAGCAACACATCCTCATGGTCGAATCATTCTTTGGCACAAGCAAAACTGGAGCTGCACAAGGACTCAAACTCTTCCTACGTGACCCTTGGACAACAACTCTCTGATATGCCTCTCCAGTTCCTTCGTCTCCTCCGGGCTGGTTCGGTAAGCTGGTCTATTCGGAAGGGTTGCTCCAGGCACAAGATCAATCTGATGATCAATCCCATGAATGGGTGGCAGTCCGGTTGGGGTATCATTTGGAAAGACATCCTTAAAATCCTTCTAAAGAGAAGAAATAGAAGGGGGTAGTGAATCAGGAATGTTAGTTAAAACCATGTTCTCCTTGTAGATCAACAACACCAAGGTTTTCTCCTCCGGAACCGCCTACTTCAGATCCCCAACCTTAGCTAGAAAGGACTGCTGCACCACCCATTTCTCCTTATTATCCCGTGGCTGCACCTCTTTGCCCGACTCCCTCTGCAACTGGACTTGATCCTCATAGACTTGTTTAGGGGTTAGAGTAACAAGTGAAATCTTTTTCTGCTTGTAATCGAAGGAATACTTGTTCGTGAAGGCATCATGCTTCACACGCCTATCAAACTGCCACAGACGCCCCAAAAGTATATGACTCGCCTGCATAGGAATCACATCACACAACACCTCATCCTCATATTTCCCTATGCGAAATGACACCTTGACTTGCTTCACTACTTTGATGATGTCACTATCATTCAGCCGCTGCAGCTTGTAGAGCCTAGGGTGCTTCAACACCGGTAACCCAAGTTTCTTCACTATCGACTGACTTGCCACATTGGTGCAACTGCCTCCATCTATAATCACGCTGCAGACCTTATCGATGACATGACAATGCGTATGAAAAATGTTCTCCCTCTGCTCAACATCTCCGGCTGCAAGCTGTGAATTCAAAGCCCTTCTCATCACAAAATTCAGCGCTGTAGGCGCCTCAATATCCTCTTCATCATCATCAGGATCATCGAAATCAGGCATCTCCAGGTCAGTCTCCTCATCAGTCACAATCTCTCCATCACCCCGAATAACCTTGACTCTCCGATTTGGGTAATCGATAGCAATATGCCCAAAACCCTAACATTTATAACACTTGCAATCTCTATTACGAAATTCAGTGGTAATAGATTTACCTTAAGCTGCAGAATCTGACCTGGGCTTCACAAACGACTTATTCTCCCCTCGAGGCTGCTCCTTCTCCTTCTTCCATGGAGCTCGTTTTGGTGCTGAACCACTTCCAGTCTGGTATTCTCTCCAGCCTGTAGGGTTCTGCCTTATATTACTGTCGTTGCCCCTCCTTTTGAGCTGTCTCTCAATCTTAATCGCCATGTGGACCATGTCATCCAGCTCAACATAATGCTGCAGCTCTACCCTATTCTGAATCTCCAAATTTAGTCCAGCGAGAAACCTAGCCGTTGTCGCCTCTCTATCCTCCGCTACATTGGCTCGGATCATAGCTACTTCCATCTCTTTATAGTACTCATCCACACTCCGGGTACCCTGCCTCAAACTCTGCAGCTTGTTATACAGCTCTCGATTATAATGATTTGGCACAAAGCGCCTCCTCATAACAACCTTCATCTCATCCCATGTCTCTATAGGTCTCTCCCTATTCCTCCTCCTCCTACTGACCAGCTGATTCCACCACACAAGAGCATAATCTGAGAACTCCACTGCAGCCAACTTTACTTTCTTCAACTCAGAGTAGTTGTGGCACTCGTACATCATCTTCACCTTTCACTCCCACTCCAGATACAATTCCGGGTCATTCTTTTCCTGAAAGGAAGGGATGCTCATCTTGATTGTCCCCATTGTTATCATATGACTCCTCCTCAGCATAGTAATCAACATCCTCCTCATACTGAGGATTCTGTCTCCTATTCGAGCCTTTTCCACCTCGACCGCTACGTCCTCCTTTCCCAGTACTCCTATGGCTATCAGATGAGTCCCATAGAGTCCTTTCAGTCACATAGATCTCGAGATCATCCATTCGTTGATGCATGTCATTCATCTCACTCTTCAGCAATCTAGTCAATTCATATTTCATTGCCTCCATCATGTACTTGACCTGACCACCACCAATATCCTCATCTCCTTTCAATTCCTCAGAACTATTACTTTTAGACATACCTGTAAGAAATGTTAGATAAAAAAAAGCAAAACAAGGACCTTACCACCTCACTTACACTCGTGTATCACTCAGTTGTGTCATAGCACTCACACTCATGTATCTCTCTAAGTTTAAATGGCTTTTTCAATCCCTCTAATAATCTCACACTCTCTTGCATTTTACCACTATTTTCTCCTTTTTGAAAAACTCAAAAAATCCTATGAAATTCCATGGACTTTAATTTGACTAACCAACTGAAAGGGAAGACTCTAGACGACTTTAGGAAGGTAAATGACAAAAAACGAACAAAATTTTTTTCGAAAAAACTTTCGGAGGGCAATAACTACTCGAAAACAAAAGAATTTGGCCAAAAATCACTTTATATCACAGCGAATCCGTGGGAAATTCGTGAGTCTTGTAGAGCTCACCGAGAATTTTCCGAAAAGAATAATTAAGTCAAAAACGGACACCGTATGCAAAAGTTACATCATAAATGTGATTTACCGGAAAAACAAACAAAAAGACACTGTTCCCGCGATTCTGGTCACCTTATAAGGACCTTCCCAGATTGGTGCAAGTTTCTCTGCACTCTTGTCTTTGGTATTCTGGAAGACCTTTCGAAGCACCCAATCTCCTTCCTTGAAAGTTAGTAGGCGTAGCTTCTTGTTGTAGAATTTTTCGACTTGCACCCTCCGCTGAGCCATGTTTAGAAAAGCTTGATCTCTTTGCTCGTTGATAAGCTCTAGGTTCTTCGAGAGTCTTTTGCAATTGTCTATCTGTTCACATAGCACGATCTTTGGGCTCCTCGCTCTTATTTTGGCTGGTATGACGACTTCCTCACCATAAGAAAGTGCAAACGGCGTACTCGCGGTTGCTGTTCGTGGAGTAGTTTGATAGGCCTATAATACTCCTGGGAGTTCATAGACCCACTTTGACTTATGAGCATCCAACCAGTTTTCCATCAAATCCATTATAGTTTTATTGGTCGACTCGGCCAGTCCGTTTGCTTTTGGATATCATGGTGTAGAGAATATCAACTTAATGTCATAATGGTCACAAAATTCTTGCACTCTCTTTCCGGTGAATTGCGTGCCATTATCCGTTCATCGGAACTTAATGACTTCCAGTTCTTGAACAATGCAAAATGCCTCGACTTCGACCCACTTAGTGAAGTAGTCGGTCCTTACTAACATATATTCTTTATACGTTGGGCCTTTTGGGAGTTTCTCTACAATATCTATTCCCCAGGGCATGAACGGCCAAGCCAAAGTTGAAGAATTAAGCGGCTCTGCAAGGTTTTGTGAGGTGATCTCAAATCGATGACAAGCTTCGCAGCTCCTTACATATTTTTTCACATCCTTCCTCAAAGTTGGCAAATAAAATCCAACAGATATTACCTTATGGGCCAGGGGCCGAGCCCCTTGGTGACTTCAACAATCTCCTTCATGTATCTCCATCAGAATACCTTGTGCTGCGCTTGGAGTTACGCATTTTAGGAGTGGCCCTTCTATCAACCTCCGATATAGTTGATCATTGTGAATTATATATTTTGCTGCCATCCTTGCTAACCGAATTCATTTCATTCTGTCTCCCGGGGCAACACCTTCCTTAATGTACCGAAATATTGGTTCAATCCATGAATCTTCTTGCCCTATCTCGTGTACCCTTCTCTCCTTCCATGACAATGGGCTCTTTTGCCCACGTTATGGGAATCGGTCTGGCCTGTTTCTCCTGCTTTGAGGACGCCAAGTTAGCAAGCACGCCCACTTCAGTATTTTCCTCCCTCACTATGTGCTTGATATCGACGTTCTCGAACTCGTAGCTAATAGCTCTGGCCAAATCATGGTATTTTAGCAGCCTTGGCTCTTTTACCTGGTACTGATTGTCCACTTGTAGCACCACCAGTTGTGAATCATCTTGAACTTGCTAGCGGGCGGACACCGAGTTCTCTTGCGAGCTGCATCCCTCTGATTAGGGCTTCGTACTGCTTCAAAATTTAGGCGGATAGCCCGTTCGAACTGCTCTCCCCATGGGCTTCTCAACTTATTGCCAGCACCATTCCCGTGCATGTTGCTTGACCCATCGACCTGCAGCACCCACGACTCCTTGGTCATCTCACCTGCTTACAGATTTGCGATTTCCTTTTCTGCTTCTAGCTGAAGATTGATTGATAACTCTACTACGAAATCCACAAGGGTTTGAGATTTTATTGTTGTCCTAGGCTCGAACTCAAGTCCGTAGCCTCCGATCTCCACCGCCCATTTCAGCAATCTTCCTGAGAGGCTGGGTTTCAAAAATATGGTTCGAAGGGTATAGGATGTTACCACTTTGATGGGATGCGCCTCGAAATAGGATCACAACTTCTGGGAGGCAACTATTAGTGCCAACGTGAGCTTCTCTAATGCTGTATATCTAGTCTCTGCATCCAATAGAGGTTTACTTGCGTAATGTACTGGATACTGCTTCCTGGCGGACTCCCGAACAAGGACTGCTCCAAGAGCGTGATCTGATACGGATAAATACAATAGTAGAGTCTCTCCCTGCTCGGGTTAAGAGAGCAGTGGGAGACTCGTGAGATATTCTTTTAACTTCTCCAAGGCCTTTGCGTATTCGTCGGTCCATTTAAACTGTTTTCCTTTCTACAACACTTGGAAAGACCCGTGGGTCTTATCGAAATACCTTGATATGAATCTGCTTAGGGCTGCGAGTCTTCCAGTCAGTTTTTGGACTTCTTTCGGACTCCTGGGATGAGCTATATATCCTTGACCGCCTTGATTTGTGTTGGGTCCACTTCGATTCCTCGATTGGTTACCACGTAACCGAGAATTTTTTTTGGATACTACGCCGAATGTGCACTTTGTTGGGTTAAGCTTCATGTTGTACCGGTTCAAGATATCGAATGCCTGTTTCAGATGCTGCACGTGGTCCATGGACTTTGTTGATTTGACCAGCATGTCGTCGATGTAGACCTCCATAGTCTTCCCAATGAGTGGTTCAAACATTTTATTCACGAGCCGCTGGTAAGTCGACCCTGCATTCTTCAGCCCGAAGGGCATCACCTTGTAGCAGTGGATCCCTTTATTCATCATAATCACAGTATTTTCCTGGTCGTTCAGGTGCATCATGATGTGATTGTAGCCCCAAAATGCATCCCTGAAGCTCAACAGTTCATGTCCGGCCATTGCATTGACTATATTGTCGATGTGTGGGAGTGGATAGGGATCCTTTGGACATGCCTTGTTCAAATCGGTGTAATCCACACAAACCCGATTCTTCCCATTTTTCTGTTTTACCACCACGATGTTGGCGAGCCAAGTTGGATACTTGAATTCTCTTACAAAACCGATGTCAAGTAACTTCTGGATTTCTTCATTGATAGCTTCATTCTTTTCGGCTGCAAATTTCCTCCTGCATTGTTGCACAAGCTTCTTGCTTGGATTGACCTATAATTGATGCATCATGACCTCCAGATCTGTTCCAATCATGTCCATATGTGACCATGCATACACTGAGCGTTCCTTGGTCAGGAACTCTACAAGCTCTACACGAACCATATGATTTTGCCCACTTCCGATGTTAGTTCTTCTGCTAGGATTTGCGGGATCTAACTCAACTTCTTCCGTCTCGTCGAATTCTCCTGGCGGGTTAGCGGCGATTGCTCGGAAAATTTTATTGCAAACAAACGGCCTTGAAACTCGCATAGTAGCACTCTTTGGAAGTGTTCTGCTCTCCTCTGATTGTATGTATCCCCTTCGGGGTGGGAAACTTCACGACTTGATGGTAAGTCGACGACACAACTTTGAGTTGATGGAGATAGGGTCTTCCCAACAAGGCATTATAGGCACTTGGTGCTTCAATCACCATGAATGAGACATTGTGGTGAACTCCTTGAAAAGCTCATATTTCTACTCACTTATCTCATTGTTTTCTTATTTATTTTGTGCATTTAAGTTTGTTTTTATGAATAATTTGAGCATGAGTGTATTTTGGAGGGTATTATGCTTGTGGTGCAAGGTTTTGTAGGAAAAAGCAAGGAAAAAGAGCAAAGTTGTTCAAAAGATGAAGAAATTTGCCACAAAGCTTTCTGTTTCAACCAAGGTGAAGGAGAAATCGACCGACGCATGAAATTGGTGTGCGTCGACCGATATAACTCTTATGTCAGTCGATGCAAGGTTGTCGACGTAGAGTCCATGTCGGTCGACGCGCGTGTTTTAAAGCTAATTTTCGCACATTTTGAAGATCTTAAAGAAGCATTACCCTACCACTATATAAACTCTAGTTTAGCTCATTATTAGGTGTCCTTAATTTTTATCCCTAGTTTATAATTCCATGTTTTAGTTTTGATTTTATTTTAGTTTTCAAGTTTCAAGTGTTCAAGAACTCTTTATTTACCTCCTTACTTTATTGCAATCTTTAATTTGTTAAATGTTTATCTTTAATATGCTAGGCTAGAACCTTTATCATATTCTAGGATTTCTCCATCTACGAATACATGTTTTGATTCGAATTCTTCAAACCCTAAATTGGTTTAAACTCTTCGGTTTAATTTTAAATTTATTTTCAATTGAAGGATCGAGAGATGAAGATTGGAAAAGATTTTTGTTATTAATTGATAGACCGAGAGGTGAAGATTAGTAATAAGAAGTGTGAGTATAATACATTTTATTTTATGTTCAGCAAAGAAGATTTCATTTGTAGGAATTATCTGATTTTTATGAGATTGATTAACTTGTGTTCTTGAGACCTACATGAGATAATCACTAGTTAATATTCTAGGTTTTAATTACCCAACAAAGGAATTAATTCAACTTTATCCAGATTTCTCACCAAAAATATCTTTTATGGGTTTGAGTCATTTGTTTCTTGCATGTTGATCAGATTGGTAGATTTCCCTAGGATTTGTGCTTCTTTATATTTGAATATCTTTTAAAAGTTATTTTTATAAAAACCAAAACCCATCAAAATTGGATTAGCCCAACAAAATATTGAAAAGCTATACTCAGCACTTGATTTACCCTCGTCGTACTATCTTTGTGGGTTCGACTAACCTTTGGGTTGGCTATAAATATATTTGCCCTGTGCTATAATCTGTGTGCAGATTTTGCATCGATCAAATTGGCGTCGTTGCAGTATAGTGGTGAGTATTCAATTTGATCGATGCAAAATCTGCACAGAGATTATAGCACAAGGCAAATAAATTTATAGTCAACCCGAAGGTTTGTCGAACCCACAGAGATAGTACAACAAGGGTAAATCATGTACTGAGTATAGCTTTACAATGTTTTGTTTGGGCTAATCCAATTTTGAGGGGTTTTGGTTTTTATAAAAATAACTTTGAAAAGAAATTCAAATATAAAGAAGCACAGATCCTAAGGGATTCTACCAATCTGATCAACATGTAAGAAATTAATAACTCAAACCCATAAAAGATATTTTTAGTGAGAAATCTGGATAGAGTGGAATTAATTCTTTTGTTGGGAAATTAAAATCTAGATTATTATCTAATTATTATCTAATTATTATCTCTTCTCAGTCTAAAAAACACTAGTTACTCAAACTCATAAAAATCAGATAATTCCTATAAATGAAATCTTCTTTGTTGGACAAAAATTCAAATGTATTATACTCTCACTTCCTATTACTAATCTTCACCTCTAGGTCCATCAATTAATAATATAAACCTTTTCCAATCTTCATCTCTTGATCCTTCAATTGAAAATATACTTGAAATAAAATCAAAGAGTTTAATGGATTTTAGGTTTTGAAGAATTCGAATCAAAACATGTATTCACAAATGGAGAAACCCTAGAATCTGATAAAGGTTCTAGCCTAGCATATTAATGATAAACATTTAACAAATTAAAGATTGCATTAAAGTAAACAGGTAAATAAAGAGTTCCTGAACACTTGAAAGCTAAAATAAAATCAAAATTAAAACTTGGAATTAAAAACTAGGGATAAAAATTAAGGACCCCTGATAATGAGCTAAACTAGAGTTTATATAGTGGTAGGGTTATGCTCTTGAAAGGTAGGAATTGATAAAACTTGGTATTTTTCTTCTCAAAACTGCCCACAACTTGAATTGGCAATTTTCCTCATTTAAGATCTTCAAAACGTGCGAAAATCAGATTCAGAACACGTGCGTCGACCGACATGGACTCTGCGTCGACAGCCCCGCGTCTACCAACACAAGAGTTGTGTCGGTCGACGCACACCAATTTTGTTTGTCGGTCGATTTCTTCTTCACCTCGGTCAAAACAGAAAGCTTTGTGGCAAAGTTCCTCATCTTTTGAAAAACTTTTCTCTTTTTCCTTGCTTTTTCCTACAAAACCTTGCACCACAAGCATCATACCCTCCAAAATACACTCATGCTCAAATTAATCATTAAAACAAACTAAAATGCATAAAAGAAATAAGAAAAAATGCGATAAGTGAGTAGAAATTTGAGCTTATCACTCCTCTGCAGTAAGTAGGCAGAGTCATTGTCCCGACAGACATTTGAACTCCCCCGTTGAAGCCAATCAGCGGAGTCTGGCTTCGCACTATCTTCTCTTCTGGAATCTCCATCTCCTTCAAAGCATGCAGGAATAGGATATTGGCTGAACTCCCGTTATTGACCAAAATTTGCCTAACGAGGCAATTAGATAGATGTCACTAACGCATTGTCATGTGGATGGTTGAGCCCCGACACTTCTTTGTCGGTGAATTCAATGGACGCATGCATCGGGTTGCTTTGAGGTGCCAGGGCCTCCTCTCGAGTTAGCCTCCTGGCCTTCTTGGCGGCAGATCTGGTAATGCCGCTGAGTTTTGACCCGCTGGTGATGCAATTTATGGTGCGGACCGGTACCGGTGGCTTGTTAGATGGTCCCACAATGCCCTGCAGCTGTTCGTGTTGTTTTTCCAAGCTCCATATCCGTTTTCCTTTATATGTTAGGAATTTGGCTAGCAGCCCCTTCTTAAGGAGTTCGATTACCTCTAACCGTAGCACTCAACAGTCCACGGTAGTATGCCCGTGGTCATTGTGAAAATCGTAAAACTTCTTACTATCCCTCATAGAAGGTTCGGTTCTCATCTTCTACGACCATTTTACTTTTTTCTGGCATCTGGTGGAGTACATTATGGACTAGATCTGCTGGTTCGATTGAGAGGGTATACTTGGGCACACACGAACTCAAGCTATTGACCTGTGGCGGTCTGCTGGTTGGAGGCCTACTATAGGGGTGTGACCTTCGAGGACGCCTATCACGGGGCTCACGCCGCTGGTCCTCTTTAGTTATCGACTTTCCGCTGCTTCGGCGTGCCTTCCTGTCGGGCTCATCTTCTTCCCATTTGATCAATGCCCACACCCGGTTGAGAGCGTCGTCCATGGTTTGGCAGGGGTAAATGGATAGCTCGTGATAAAGACTTGAATCTACATCCAAACCTTTCGTAAAGGCTCGTACTACAATACTATTTGGACAATTTGGCACGACCACTAACTCTTTGTTGAATCTTGACAGGTACGCTCTTAGGGATTTGCCTGGTCTTTGAATTACTTCGTACAGATCATCGGGGTGCTTGTCGAGCCGCCGACTTCTCGAGTACTGTCGGAGGAATAATTGATGTAGCTCAGCAAATGTAGAGATTGAGCTCCTTGGTAGATTAAGGAAGCACTGAAGTGTGGGTCCGGTGAAGATCGAGCCATAGCTTTTACACATGCAATCCTCTCGCTGTGCACTCGGGATTGCCAGCGTGAACCTCTTTTGCTTATACACGGCCACGTGGTTCTCCGGATCACTTGTTCCATCATAGAGTGTGAAATTGAGCGGAGTGAATCGATCTGACAGTTTGGCTTCTGCGATGTTTGGCGTGAATGGAGATTCTGCATAGCTCTACCTCGGGATTATCTTCTCTGGTGGTGGGAGACCGGGGACTCTGGTGATGAGGGACTCAAAGTAACTCATCGTTGCTCTAACCGCCACTCTATTTGTGCCAGAGTGGAGTTGTCTGTTGGGTTGCCCCCCGCTGTCTAATTCGTCCGCGTTGGCGGGTTCTCCACTGGGGTTCTGGGGGTCGCGCACCATGATCCGGCTCTGCCTGTCTGGTTAGACTCTGCATGCAGGTCCCTCACCGTAGTCTGGCATTCTCTACCGGCACTCTCTAGCTCTTCGATGATCGGCCACATATTGATCTGATGTTTCAACCATCGATTTTCTAGATCAAGAAGCTCGTACCTCAGTGTCCTCTCCTCCATTTGAGATCCCATTCTTACCATTATACCGCATGCTATCTGTACCTGGGTGACCAGCTGGGCTACGTAGGGTTCCTGCAAAACAGAGGGTGGTGGTGGAGGAAACACCAGTTCGGCGAGTGGCGTGATATTGAAAGCTCGCCGGAGGTCATCTACTGTCCCGTGCCGACCTGGCGGCTGAGCTGTCCAGCGTCTTACTGCCAGAGGACGTCCTCGTCCAGCTCCTGCAGGAGTTCCCCGTCCTGCACCTGGGTTAGCTCATCTGCCTGCCCGCATCGGCGGGGTAGTCCCTTCTGTGTCAATCCCAATGGTGTTGATGTTGCTTTCGTTGTCAGCTATCTCCTGTAATGAATGTTAGCATAATTTTTTATTCTCAGGGCCCCACGGTGGGCGTCAAATTGTTGAAGGTGCTTTTTGTCGGATTGAGGCCCTAAGAACTTTTGCTATAAAACGAAATAAATTGCAGAAAATAGCTAGATAAGAAATATATTATAAACTTAATCAAAGCGTAAAAATGCGAACAATTGATGTCTGCTCATAGGACCAGTTCAATGAACTCTCTTTTCTCAGGGAATTATTGTGTGCCAAATTCTTGTAATATAAATCACTAGTAAATTCTATATGTCATCTAGATGATCGAAAAAAGAGATTTACATGAAGTATTTATAAGCTATACTCGAGCCCGAGTGTTTTCTATTTTTCTGCCAGGTGGTATTTAGTGCACTCCTGGTCTTCCTCATGCTTTTCTAGCCATTTTCCTGGAGAGCTCACGATCATAACCCCTCTCCATTAAGTAGTTTTCCAACCGTTGGGCAGTTCGCCTAATTCTCCCGTTATAGCTACCACACTCATCAGACCATTCTTTGATTGAATCGAACTCGCTTTGGTCGAGCTGCCTTTTCTATCGAACTATTTTATCTAGTTTCCCTTGACCGATCGGTATTCAGACTGTTTTTCTTGGGCCAATCCACTTCTTTCTCGTGCACAACAACATGGGCCTCGCTTATGGGCTTTTAGTTGGGTTGTTCATTGGGCCTAGTAGTTGGGTCATTTAATATTGACCCCCAACATCAACTATGTCAATAGAGGCTACAACAAAAACTACTGAGGTAATAACCAAGTGTAAAACTACAATGCACATAATCATCCCAATTTTTTTTAACCCTTCTACAGCTGAAAATCCCCCAACGGGATCCAATGTTGGTACCGGGGGAGAGATTTTGGAGAAAAAGAAGTTTGTGCTCTGATAAGCTCATATTTATACTCACTTTTCCATGTTTTTCTCCTTTGTTTAAGTGCAATTAGGTTTATTTATTAGTTATTTTCGTGCACGAGATGTTATGCTTGCAATGGTGATTTTTTTGCAGGTTTTTGAGGCTAAAAAGAGATCAAATGGTGAAAAGAGCCGAGATGACAAAATTGTTGTTTTGATTAACACATGGGAAGTCGACCGATTCGGAAGACAAGCCAAAAACCCAAAGCACGACGTCTGTGTCAACCAATAGGGAGCATGTCGACCGACATAGAGGATGTATGTCGATCAGAAGCAGCTACAGAAGAGAGCTCGACATTTGCAATCCACGTCGATTGACACTCACTGTGTCGATTGACACAAAGGCTGAACAAGGATTGATCGAGATGGAAGCTTGAAAGTGATCGACACATTGCACTCGTGTCGATTGAATGGCTCCCAGTCGATCGACACCGAGGCCGAGAAGGAGAGTTTTTCCCAGTTTGGTTATTTTTAATATTTTAGCCCAATTCCTTATTGAGATGTATTCACTCCTCCATAAATACTACTCATCTAGGGCTCGAAAATTGTCTTGAATTTTAATTAGAATTTATTTAGCATTGGAGTTATTGAGGGCTTTCAAGGTTCCTATTGTCCTTGTAAGGTAGTTTATAAACTTTAATAATATGTTTTCTTTATTTCAAGTCATGATGCAACTTTCTGATGCATGTTTAATTGATTCAACTCTAAAGCATGGTTCAATTCTTGGTTTTTATTCAATCGAATCTAGAATTAATGAAGGATCGAGAGATGAAATTAATCTACATTTGTAGTCATTAATTGAAGGACTGAAAGATGAAAAATTAGTAAAAGGAAGAGAGAATTGAATGCAATTGTTTTCTGTCTCACAAGGAAGAATCATATAGTAGGATTTAATTAGACAATTATTGAGATTGATTAATGTTGTCTTCTTGAGGCCGATAGGAGGGTGTCACACATTAGTAATCTAGGCTTAAATTGCCAAATATGAAATTTAATCCATTTAAATCTAATTAATCCCCATTGCTGAGTTGATGATTTTTGTATGTTGATGAATTGATTATCTGCCCTAGAATATGTCTCTTTAAATATTGTTTTTAAAACCCTTTATTTTTTGCATTGTTATCTTTAAATTCCAAACCAAAACCCTAATTTCAATTTACTCAAACAATTGTAGTTTGATAATTATAGGTAGTATATGGGGTAGTTTCATTACACAGTGTCTGTGGGTTCGACAACCATCGGGTTTATAAATTTATTTACATCACTATTCTATAATTTATCTGTAATTTTTACAGTGATCAAAATGTCGCCATTGCCGGGGACTATTAGATTCTATTCTGTTATTAGTTTATTTTTAAAATTATTGGATTGAGTTTTTATTTTTATTTTTATTTTTTTTCGTGTTGTGGGTGATGGGTTTTGTATACTGAAAGCATTTATTATAATGAGTATACAACGGTTTATATCTCCTATCTATTAAACAATCTTACATGTATGAACAATGGTATCCTCTTGTCCAACCGATAGGGACGATCATACGGCGTGTTGTAGATCGCAAAAGATAGTATGATCACTTGACCTAGTGAGACATAAACCTGATCACAGCCGAGACAACGTATGAGGATACGTCTGTCAGGATGGCTGCGATATTGTCGAAATAAGTAGTCTGTCTTGGTTACTTGACAAGCTGGTACGCAGGGGTGGCGTATTGATGGACCGCAGTGAGATAAATTCGTCTGTCTGACATCAGCGAATACAAGATCTCGTTATATTGATTGAGTCCAAACCCTAACGAAGGTTCAGGGGTTTGCACGGGTTGACTGTTGCTCTGACTTGCCATGGTGGAGAGCCTTAGTAACGTGCTCGTATATCCGCATCTTAGGTAACAGTAGCTCGTGTAGTACCGCCTGAGACTGGGTTTAGGTAATCATATCCGAGTAATAGGATGGGGACATTCCCTGAGGAGATCAATAACATTCATCGTGCCAAAGTCCTGCAGGCTGATTAAGTTCAGGCACGAGTGATAAGGTTTGAGTGGTACTACTCAGGAATAATAAGATATTAATTAATTGTAGTTAGAGCTTGTCAGAGGCTCCGATTAATTAATGAATGTCCGGTAACCTTAAATATGGGGATTCTCAATTAATCCAGCCCGTTCTCACAACATGGTAATAAAGGGTATGTCAATATTAATTCTGTGGTGAACAAGAATTAATATTAATTAATTAATTGTGTCCTAGGTTGTGGACATGGGGATTAATTAATTTATAGGCCCACTTTATTATTTGCATTAGGTCCCAGGTCTAGCCCAAATAAATATGCTGAATTGAGCCCAGTAGCCCATTAAGAATAAAACCCTAGATCTATAAATAGACCACTCTCTCTGGAAACCCTAGCCAACTTCAGTGATTATTTAAATCAGTCAAAATCCTAGGACAGAGAGAGAGAGGGGCGACGACTTTGTGTGCAGAGGAGGAGAATTTCGATTCTGGCCTTGCACAACTACAGATCTACGGAGTCCTCACATGTAGTGGATCTGAACAACTTTGGGATACAGATCTGAAGACCTGATCCGGAGAACAAAATTCTTTTTCTTCTCTTTCTTTATTTTCGATTTTTTATCTAGAAATTAGATTTCTAATTTCTGTTTTCGCAGATAAAATCGTATTGCGTGGTTGAATTAAAGTTGGAAATTCAAACGCAAAAGATCGGATCAGAGTCGACGGAATAACGATAATTCCTTAATCCAAAATTCTCAGAATTAAATACATAGGAGCATGCAAGGTTTTATTGTAAATTTATATTAATTGTGCACAATATCCATAAATCGTTCCGGTTCAATTGGTTTTGGTAATTCGGTTCACGGGAAAACCCTACAATTGGTATCAGAGCCAGGTTCGTGATTTATGGCTCTTTTGTGCATAATTAAATTAGATATGCATGTATGAATTTATTTGTTTTGTGGATGGTTTTTGTTCCTCGTGGAAACCCGTGTAATTCAGCCCGCGGTGGTTTATCCGTGTAGGGTTGAATTAATTTTGTAAAATCACGAGAAAATTCGTGATTAGTGTAGATTTGAAAATTGTAATAGAATAGATTATTCTGTAATTTTTACTTTCAAATTTGTTATTGAACTGGTCGAGGACTAAAAACGAAGACGGAGCCGACGAAGAGCGGCGCACGTCGCGCGCGGCCGGGCGGCGGGCGGACGACAGCAGCGCCGGGGGTGCTGCGAACGAGAGGCGCGCGCGCGAGCGCGCGGCGCGGCAGCGGCTCTGTCATCGTCGGCAGCTGCTGTCCCGTCGCGGTGGCTCGTGTTTTGGTGGTTTGTACAATCCTTTGTAAACCCTAGGGTTTGCATTAGGGTTAGGGCAAATCATCAGATCACAAAGGCCTAAATCCCAAAAGATTTTGTGGATAAAGATTTGGAGGCCCTAGAAGATTTGAAAAGATTTGAGAAGATTTAGATTTATCCAAAGAGATTCAAAAATTCAAATTTTAATAGATAGGATTTATTTTTCCTATTTTATGGGGCCACGAGGAATTTTTGTTTGTCTTAATTGTCCTCGTATGATATGTGTTTTAATTTATGTGCGCAATTAAGCATGTGTAGATAATAGGAAAAGCATGATTTATCGCTTTTATTATTTACAGCTTTCCAAGCATGATTATGTGATTAATTTTGTTGTTAGATTATATTTTGGGAATTATTGGGCTTGTTTAATTACATGCAAAAATTTGGAAAATATAATAACAAAGAAATTATGTGTGCGCATATAAGAAACCTTTTAAAAGAAAAATACTAAGCAGATTTTTTAATTAAAATCAATAGACCTCCACAAAGCGGTCCTAGGCTGTAAGTGTATCTCTCGTTCTAGTAAACGTCTACGAGTGTAGCTTGCTAGTTCCTAGAGGTGCATGAGTACGGTTTTTGGGATTTCTAGAAAAACAATGTAAATCATGTGAATAGTGGGAGGGTTTTGCGTAAACGTCTACGAGTGTAGCTTGCGTAAATCTCTTTCATAAGTATTCTAGGATTGATTTAAATTATAGATAACAAAAGCTTTTAGGGCTGTGCGGTATGGTTACGTGTCATGCTAAACTGTGTCTTTTGGCCGCAGTTAAATTTGTGGTTAATGGCTTAGAAACATCTTAGAATATAATGCAAGAATTGCTTCCCTGTTCTTGAGAGATGGCTTGGTCTAAGGTTTTCACTAATTATTAATTTCTAGTGTCAAAAGCTTCCTGACATGGTAGTGAAATTAAATGGATTGGGGCTTAAAACTCGCAATTCTAGTTGAGGGTGACATCGTAAACGTCTACGAGTGTAGCTTGCGGTGGGAACTCTTGGGCAATTAGTGGAAAACATTTGTATTTGATTTATTAAAAGGTTTTCAATGCATTTGTTTTCAAAGTTCTACATGGATGTTCTTATTTAAGATTTTTATTGTTTCGGATATGTCTATGTCTAGTGTCATCTATATTCTCGCACAAAATTCTCTAATTGGTCCAAACTTCCTGGAATGGAAATGCAACCTTGAATACATCCTGATTGCGGAAGAACACATGTTCGTTCTACAAGTACTTTGTCCTATAAGTGCCCACTACTAAATCCTCGCAAGAGGAAGTAGACTATTACAACGAGTGAGAGAGCACGTAGTTTCCATGACTCACCTCATGGATGAGCTAACTGTGCACAGTGGAGGTATCGACGCTGAGGCTAAGGTCGATATCATACTGAACTCTCTACCCAAATCATTTGAGAGTTTCAGACTGATTGTTGTCATGAACAAGAAGGAGTATACTCTTAACGAGTTGCTCAATGACTTGATGGCAGCGGAATCGGTTATGAAACCTTAGAAGGTTGCCTTAGCTACTTCTGGTAATCACTCTGCTGTATCGAAAGGTATGAATCCGAAAAGAGCGATTATGAAGAAGGCTGGAAAGGTAACTACGAAGGACGTGGGAGCTGTTAATATGCCTATGGCGGAAACTTCAAGGGACAAGTGTTTTCAGGTGTGGTAAGAAAGGACATTGGAGGAAAGATTGTCAGGCCCACAAGGCTAGACAGGGTATGCCATTTGCATGTATAACTGAAGCATGTTTAGAGTGTGGCGTTGCTCTTCCAAGATTTGTAAGCGCTGACTTGTTGATCTTGTTGTTATACTTTGCTGGGGACCGTGCCGACAAGGCTGGTGAGTGATGGCAAGAAGATACCAAGCTGGATGAAGACAACATTTTATAACGGAGCTTCATGGAGTTTTCTTTTCTTTATGTTTTGATGAATTAAGTACGTTTTGAGAATTTCTTTTGTGGGCCGTACTTTCGGCAGGACAAATGTGTTTCCAACTTCGCAATGGATATTTTGTTATTTATGATTTCTATCATTGGAAATAACGATGGTGTCCATTTTGGGATGTTGATTTATTCTCTTTATACTGCTTTATCAGATATGTCCTTTTATATTGCATGTAAGTCATCCGTAATTGATAATCCAAGAAAGAGAAAAGTTACTTCTTCTGATGAGGATCTTACATATCTCTGGCACTTGAGACTCGGTCACATCAGCTTGAAGCGGATTCAGAGACATGCAGATGACGGTACATTAGACTTAGACCGGGCTGTACCTTATCAAGTCTGCGAATCCTGCATCGAGGGCAAGATGTAAACTAGGCCTTTCAAGGCTAGTCAGTCTCGAGCAGAGGAAGTGTTGGAATTGATCCATTCTGACTTATGTGGACCGATGTCCACGCAGGCTCGTGGAGGGTACGAGTACTTCATCACTTTCATTGACGATTACTCAAGGTACGAATACGTTTACCTGCTTCGCTACAAGTCTGAGTGCTTTTAGAAATTCAAAGAGTTCAAGGCTGAGGTAGAAAAGAAGGTCGGGAAAACTTTCAAGTCGCTGCGATCTGACTGCAGTGGTGAATACCTCGGTAACGAGTTCCTGTAGTATTTTTCAGATAACGGGATTACATCCCAGTGGACTGCACCGGGTACTCCCCAGCACAACGGTGTAGCTGAAAGAAGAAATAGGACTCTTCTAGAGATGGTAAGATCAATGATGAGTTATGCAAACTTACCAATTTCATTTTGGGGCTACGCATTGAAAACAGCAGCTTACGTGCTAAATGTGGTGCCTTCTAAATCAGTTCCTAAGATGCCTTCTGAGCTCTTCCTTGGTCTTAAACCTAGTTTGTGCAAGTTTAGAGTATGGGGCTGTCCGGCACAAGTACTGTCGAAGGAACCTGATAAGTTAGAAAGCAGGTCAAAAGTAATGCTGTTCATAGGGTATCCCAGGCAAACGAAAGATGGTTACTTTTACTGTCATGAGAGTCAAAGAGTCGTTGTTAGCACCGACGCTAGATTCTTGGAGGAGGAGTATGTGAGTAATCATAGGTCAAGGAGTAATATCGTTCTTAAAGAAATTGAGAACGAGAATGCGATTCCAAGGGAAGGGGAACGTGTAGATGTCGGTGCACCTGTGAGAGGTACAGCACCACAAACACGTTCTTCAGTCCAAGGTGCAGAACCACAAGTTATTGCACCTACTACTGACACAGCACCGATGCCTCGTCGTAGTGGGAGAGTTATTTTCCAGCCGGAAAGGTACATGTTCGTGGGTGAGTCTTTGGACTTGAGCCCAGAAGACGGACATGAGGACTCTGACCCACTGACTTACGAAGAGGCAGTGCAGGACAAGGATGTTGCCAAATGGCGTGTCGCCATGGATTCTGAAATTGAATCCATAACTGCTATGGATGCATACCAGAAAACTTATTTGCTGAAGGCTTTAGGGCCATAGGGTGCAAATGGGTATAGAAGAGAACGAAAGGGGCGGATGGAAAGATCACGGCTTTTAAAGCCAGGCTGGTGGTAAAGGGTTATAGTCAGAAAGAGGGCATTGACTATGACGAAACCTTTTCACCCGTAGCTATGCTCAAGTCCATCCAGATACTCCTTGCCATAGCTGCGCATATGGACCTCGAGATATGGCAGATGGATGTCAAAACCGCTTTTCTAAACGGTTACCTTGAATAAGGTAGGGATATCTATATGCAGCAACCCGAGGGTTACATACGCAAGGGCGAAGAAAATCTTGCTATGGATTTGCACAGTTGGAAAATGAAAGTTGTGTTTACCGACTTTGTGTCAGTGGGAGCGTGGTTTTCCTTGCATTTTACGTTGATGACATACTCCTATTTGGAAACAATGAGGGAGTGATGTCGGAAATCAAGGCTTGGTTATCCAAACAGTTCCAAATGAAGGATCTGGGAGAAGTTGGTTACATTCTTGGGTTTAAGGTCTTACGAGATCGTAAGAGAAGAATGTTGAGCTTATCCCAGGCATCTTATGTGGATACTGTGATAGCCCGGTTCAGCATGCAACTCGCCAAGAAAGGCTTGCTACCTTTCAGAATGGCGTTCATCTTTCTAGTGGGCAGTGTCCTGAGACACAACGGGAGAAAGATGAGATGAGTCTTGTACCATACGCTTCGGCGGTGGGTATCCTCATGTATGCGATGCTGTGTACCAGGCCAGATATCTGTTATGCCGTTGGCATGGTAGCAAGATATCGGTCTAACCCTGGACAGGCGCATTGGACTGCGGTAAAGCACATCCTCAAGTATTTGAAGAGAACAAGGAATTACTGCCTAGTTTATCAAAGTGAGGATTTGTGCCCTGTGGGTTATAAGGACTCGGATTTCCAAGGGGATCAGGATGAGAAGAAATCAACCTCAGGATATGTGTTTACCCTGGGAGGTGGAGTTGTATCTTGGAGGAGCTCAAAGCAGATGCATTGCTGACTTCACCATGGAGGCAGTATATGTCGCCGCCTCCGACGCCTCGAAAGAGGGGGTATGGTTCAGGAACTACCTTTTAGAGTTGGGCGTGATCCCAAGTTTACCGAGGAGCATCACAATTTATTGTGATAACTCTGGTGCAGTGGCAAACTCAAAGGAACCGCGGTCTCACAGGGCAAGCAAACACATAGAGAGAAAGTACCATATCATACGGAAATCAAATCGAGAGGTGCTGTGCTGATCAAGAAGATTGACACTAAGGAGAACCTTGGTGATCCATTTACAAAGAGCTTGCCGCAGAAAGTTTACGAAATACATATTCGTGAGCTGGGTATGAGGTGGATGCCGACCACTGACAGTGGTTAAAGAGATAGCAGGCTAGATAGATAGACTGTATATTCTCTAATAGCTTAGTTATGCTTTGAGTATAAGTGGGAGATTGATGGGTTTTTTATACTGAAAGCATTTATTATAATGAGTATACAACGGTTTATTTCTCCTATCTGTTAAATAATCTTACATGTATGAACAATGGTATCCTCTTGTCTCACCGATAAGGACGATCATACGGCGTGTTGAAGATCGCAGAAGACAGTATGATCACTTGACCTAGTGAGACATAAATCTGATCATAGCCGAGACAGCGTATGAGGATACGTCTGTCAGGATGGTTGCGGCATTGTCGGAATAAGTAGTCTGTCTTGGTTACTTGACATGCTGGTACGCAGGGGTGGCGTATTGATGGACCACAATGAGATATATTCATCTGTCTGACATCAGCGAATACAAGATCTCGTTATATTGATTGAGTCCAAACCCTAACGAAAGTTTAGGGGTTTGCACGGGTTGACTGTTGCTTTGACTTGCCATGGTGTAGAGCCTGAGTAACGTGCTCGTATATCCGTATCTTGGATAACAGCAATTCGTGTAGTACCGGCTGAGACTTGGTTTAGGTAACTATATCCGAGTAATATGATGGGGACATTCCCTGGGAGCTCAATAACATTCATCGTGCCAAAGTCCTGCAGGCTGATTAAGTTCAGGCACGAGTGATAAGGTTTGAGTGGTACTACTCAGGAATAATAAGATATTAATTAATTGTAGTTAGAGCTTGTCAGAGGCTCCAATTAATTAATGAGTTTCCGGTAACCTTAAATATGGGGATTCTCAATTAATCCAGCCCGTTCTCACAACATGGTAATAAAGGGGTAGGTCAGTATTAATTCTATGGTGAAAAAGAATTAATATTAATTAATTAATTGTGTCCTTGGTTGTGGACATGGGAATTAATTAATTTATAGGCCCACTTTATTATTTGCATTAGGTCCCAGGTCTGGCCCAAATAAATATGCTTAATTGAGCCCAGTAGCCCATTAGGGATAAAACCCTGGGTCTATAAATAGACCACTCTCTCATGAAACCCTAGCCAACTTCAGTGATTATTCAAATCAGTCAAAATCCTAGGGTAGAAAGAGAGAGGGGCGACGACTTTGTGTGCAGAGGAGGAGAATTTCAATTCTAGCCTTGCACAACTACAGATCTACGGAGTCCTCACCAGTAGTGGATCTGAACAGCATTGGGATACAGATCTGAAGACCTGATCAGGAGAACATAATTCGTTTTCTTCTCTTTCTTTATTTTTGATTTTTATCTAGAAATTAGATTTCTAATTTCTGTTTCTGCAGATAAAATCGTATTGCGTGGTTGAATTAAAGTTGGAAATTCAAATGCAAAAGATCGGATCAGAGTCGACGGAATAACGTTAATTCCTTAATCCACAATTCTGAGAATTAAATTCATAGGAGCATGCAAGGTTTTATTGTAAATTTAATTGTGCACAATATCCATAAATCGATCCGGTTCAATTGGTTTTGGTGATTTGGTTCACGGGAAAACCCTACAGTGGGCGTGTGTTGATTTTCTTAAATTTGCCCTCTGTATCGATCAACACTCTGCGTGTCGGTAGACATAGATGCATGTTTTGTGTCGGTCGATAGAGCCCCTGTCATTCGACACATAGTTGATTTCTGCGTGTATGTAGGTCCAAGAGGTGAACCAAATGAAAGAAATCATCAAGCATCTCATGGTGGAAAGAGAAGCAGAAAGACTCGAGGCTGCAAGGAGAGAAAGAGAAAGAGAGCAAGAAAGGCTGCGCCAAGAGAACTCTTATGTTGAGGATCCCAACGTCATGGCAAGAATGTATAGACCACAACCCGGTAATGAGGGATTAGTTATTGGTATCAATGCCAATAACTTTGAACTCAAAATAGGTCTGATTCAGATGGTTTGACAAAACCAATTTGGTGGCTGAGCTATGGAAGATTCATACACACACATTCAAATGTTTGTGGAGGTGTGTGAGACTTTCAAGCAGAACGGAGTGACCCAAGATGTGATTCGTCTACGCCTTTTCCCCTTCTCACTTTGGGATTACGTTAGGACTTGGTTTACATCTCTTAATTGCAGCAACATCCGCACTTGGGCCAATCTCCAAGTAGAGTTCCTCGTCGATTTCTTTCAACCTTCTGTGATCATTTATAAGAATATGAAGATCCTGCATTTCCTTTAGAAGATGGACGAATCCTTATTTGAGGCATGGAGCAGGTTCAATGAGTTTTTGAGGAGTTTTCTAGGCCATGGAGTTGACACCGAGGAGCAGGCCCATATCTTCTATCAAGGTATGAATGAAAGAATTCAAGAATCGGTGGACAATACAGCCGAAGGTTTCTGTGATGAGCAAGTATATCGACAAAGCCCTCAAGTTGTTCAAGAAAATGGCTTTACATACTCAAACGTGGGCCAATCCAAGGAGACCTCAAGTGAAGGCAATGGAGAAAAAGGAAGACGACACCCTCAAGAAGGAGATTGAAAAGCTCAAGGGGGAGATGGAGAATTGATAAGTTCGTTATTTCGCTAACTTATCAATGAGTTTTTGTCCATTTAGTGTTCGAGATGCGTGATTTTCATGTTTATTTGTGCATAATTGTGTTCTGGTGTTATATAGTTGTCTGATGGTGAAATTTTGCAGGAAAATGGCTAAGTTTGGAGTAAGATGGGAAACAGGCCAAACGGCTCTGTTTCGGCCGTGGTGGAACCTATCCCGGCCGTGCTACAATCCCGGGATGAAGCTTACCTCGACCTCAGAGGATCGATGCGAGAGCTCCATCTTGGTCGAGGTGAAACTTGCGACGGCCGAGATAGAAGGTCGATGTGCTGAAGTGGCAAGCCGTGATGAAGGATATCAATTTGAAGCACCCCGGCCAAGATGGACCTCGTCTCGGCCGGGGCGAATCCCAATGGGGCGAAATTTGTGAAGTTTTTAACCTTTCTTTCCTTGTTGAATTAATACCTTGTTGGGATTATTCCTACATCTATATAAACACTTGATTTTCGAGATTCTAGGGGGAGACAGTAGATTTTGAGAATTATACATTATTTCCAAGGCAGAGTTGAAGTTTTATTATTATTCTGAAGTTTAAGACGTTGTATGGAGGAGAACTATTTCATCAAGACTCCGATTTAATCAATGCAAGTTATTATTCTAGGTTTATTCTTTTCATGATGTCTTCTATTATGAATATGATGAACTAATCTTTTAATCAGATTCTAGGGTTCAAATTCTGTCCATACTACATGATTTAGATTTATTTATTCAAATGCCTTTCCTTGATCGACTTGTGAAATTCCGTGCTTTGATTTAAACCTAAGTTTGTTGGCCACTTAATTAGGTTATTAGTTGATTAATTTGAGACTCAAAAGGTGATAATTAATTAACAGGAAAAGAATTTCACAATATAATCATATATTCTTGTCTTAAAAAGAGGGAATTAGATTATAAGAAAAATCTGTTGTCTTATGGAGTTGTTGATTATTTCTTGAGACCGAAAGGGTAAAGGATTTCAATAATCTACTTTGTGAATTGTCTTAAAAAGAAATTTACAATACTTTTCTAATCTCCGTCCTTCAAGGAATTAAATTGGCATTTGATGAATTTATCTTTGCATGTTAGGAAGGATAGAAATAAAAATCCCTAGAATCTGAATTCTTGCATTTGTTTGAAAAATCCATTAAATTGCTCTGCCAGTGATAAGTTTTACTCAATTGAAAATGATACCAAACCTTTTCAAAATTTGATTGCCTCAAACAACCTTCCGAGAAGCTGTAATTCAATACTTAAGATATTCATTATTTCATTCCCTGTGGGATCGATAATTTTATTTGCCGCTTTATTATTAGCTCTGCTAAGTCGTGAATAATTGTTAGCGATCAAGAAACTAACATATAATGCTTGTGTTTCTGATGCACAGGTTGATCCCGTTGCTGACGTGAGCTACATGAACCGTGGTGGATACAAAAATTAGTACCAACAACGAGATACCAGCATTACCCTCCACGAGCTCATCCCAATTTCTCTTATGCTCAGCCAGAAGGAGTCAAACATCCTCCACCTGGATTCGATGTGCAGAATAGAGAGATCGTGGAGACAAAGAAGGAGTGCTTTGACAAGGTGTTATCCAAATTTATCAAAACTTCTGACCACCGGGTTGGAAAGATTTTGCAAGAAGTGGCGGGGGTGACTACTAAGGTGGACAGGCTCGGAAAGCATGTGTAGATGATCAAGACTCAAGTCAGTCATATTGCTACCTCACTTGGTATGCAACACAAGCAAGGGAATCTGCCCAGCACCACCGAAGTGAACCCCAAGACCCAAAAGAAATGCAAGGCAATCAAATTGAGGTTTGGAACCAGCTACAAAGGCCCAAAGATGCCCCAAAACGAGTTTGGGGGAGAAGAGAAAAATCCCACTGGAATGCCCTCTATTTTGACCGACACATCTTGTGTAGACCGACACAGAGGTCAAGATGAGGCAGATATGTCTAACGATAAAGAGGAGTCGATAGAGAGAATTTTTACTGGCGTGTCGACCGATACCCTTCTTGTCGATCGACATGCAATGTCGATCGACACACCTGCAACTTGGCCAACATAGAAGCTTCTCCAACTTAACAATTCAACTTCCAAAGCTGCTAGCTCAAGCACCTCCGATGCCCTTTCCTCAATTGTTTGCCAATCAGAAGGAGGATTCCAAGTTCTCAAGGTTTGCAGAGAATTTGAAGAAGGTAAGCATCATCTTACAATTGATCTAGGTCTTGAGAGAGATCCCGATGTACATGAAGTATCTCCTAAAGCTAATGAGTGGCAAGAAGCAATTTGTAGAGAATTCAACTGTCAGACTCCACGAACAATGCATCCTTCTCCTCCAGTAGCAGATCTTAATCAAAAGGAGTGATTCGGGTTGTTTTTCAATCCCAGTTAAGATCGGGGGGATCAAGTTCCAAAAGGTGTTGTGCGACACTGGTGCTAACATTAATCTCATGCCATACTCCAGTTTCGAAACGACTCAAAATTGGAGAGATGAGGCCAACTACAATCACACTGTAAATGGCAGACCGATCTGTGTCATGCCCTAAAGGTGTAATTGAGGATGTTCTCATTCGTGTGGGTCATCTAATTTTCCCGCAGATTTTTTAGTTTTGGATATGAAGGAGGATGTAAGCATGCCCCTCATCTTGGTTCCATAGTTCTTGGATAAAAGCAAGGTTCTGATCAGCTGTCGCACTAGTGAGATCACGTTGCATGCCAATGATCAGAAGATAACCTTTCTGATCGACCAGAGTTGCCAACAATCTGAATGCAATCGGATCACCTCCATCGAAAATCCTGAAGATGAAGTGGAGGAAAGCAAAGAATAAAGAGAAGATCTAGCTGCTATTGAATGGGAGTGAGGGAATGGGATGACAAAATTGCCAATTGCACCATCTCACCCCAAACTCATTGCTGTCATTCAAGACAGATTGGTCTATGTGGCCGATGCAAGAGAAAGGCGAGTCCGCACCCATCCTCCATAGACTTGAGAAATTGAGGTAATGTCGAGCTTCAACGTTAACTAAGAATTTGTTGGGAGGTAACCCAACCTTTATTTGCTTTTATTTCAATTTCCTTTGTTTTGCTTTTCAATTTCAGTTTATTTATGTTTATTTTTTTAAAAAAAATCTTTGGAGGATTGACCTTTGTATTGATCGACATGCCTGTTGTCGATCAACATAGATGTCTCAATAGAGCTACACTTCGACCCAAGGAAGGAGTTGATATAAAGGCTCTGTGTGGATCGAAACACTGCCTGATGATCAGCACAGAGTGCCAGCAACTTTAAAACTTTGTCGAGCACTGCAAATTCCTCCGGTGGATAAAAACGTTGATGTCTGAGATCAACTGTCAGGTACAATTCTTATTCTTATCCGATTTTCAATTTTTTTCTACTCTCCAAGTTCGAAACAAGTTTGAGGGGATAAGGACAAAAATTCGAACTATTTTATCTTTTTATTTACTATGCTTTATGTCTTTTAAGTTTTTGCCTAGAAAAAAAATATATCTATTGAGTATTGAACCTATTGGAACTGATTGTGAGTTTGGAATCGATTGATGAATAATTTGACTTGATTTTGATTGTGGTTGATTGCCTATGAATGTAGAATACCACATGATAGGATTGAATTGAAACTTACATTTGCATGATGTTAGAGTATATTGAGATTGATTGTGGAAGAAATAAAATTGAACCCAAGTGAAAATATGAGCCTTATTTGTTTCATGTGAAATTCGCAAGTAGGTTTTATTTCTCTAGAACTTGCTTTTGTTATGTTTCAAGACTGCATAGTGTGCAGAAGGCTAGAAAAATATTTTAAGTCGTCCTTATTTGCCCAATTCCTAAACACTGTCCTTTCTCAAGATTAACTATCCCTAGCCAGCCCCATTGTGCCTAACTCCATTTTTTTTTATCTTGTCTATGAGATTTTCATGGAGTTATAATGATTTTTGTCTTGTCTATGAGATTTAAGGAGGATAAGGATGGTTAGATATATTACTTGGAAATGATATTTGAAAAATATTGGTGAACAAAGATGTGTGAATGTTTAGCTCAAAAAGATATTAGAATTCTTATAAATATACGAATCAAGAATGACATAAAAGACACGACAAGAAACAAGATAAGACTCGATTTTTTTTTATTTTTTTACCCACTAAACACACGAAATTGAAAGACAAGGAAGATAAAGGACACAACCTGATTATTGATACAAAAATGATAAGGAAAAGAAAGACACAACCTGGCTCTGGGTACCAAAATGATACGATCCTCGCCGGGAAGGTTTAGATCGCAGCCCAAGAACTCAAAGGAATGGACTCAGACATGACGTGGAAGCAATTAAAGTTGATAACAGGGGAAGATCCAACACCTTGGATTAGAAAACCTTCAACTACCGTAGTCCAGAATAAATCTCATACAACTCAAGAAGCGAATTGATCCAACAACGAAGGATATACGTGAAGACACCACGAATGGATATGACTGTCCGATTGTTTAGTCGAGGTTGAAATCCTAATTGAAGATTAGAATTTTGAATATTGAGCCTTCAGAAATTAAAGGAGAAAAAAACTCACAATTTTTATTAAAATCTAAAAACTGAATAAATTGTTCAATAACAAGGCCTATATATAGGCAACTCAAATCCTAAACTAATAAGGTGATTAATTTCAAAAATTGAAGAGAATAAATTCGAAATTGAATTAATCAAGGCCTAAACATGTTGGCCCAAAATAACTGAATAAATTAAACTAAGCCCAATCATTACACATAATTAAATTAATAACTTTTGGGTTTTCGTTTAATTCTTCCAACACCATCGAATCCTTGGAAAAATTTGCAGCCCAAATTCCTTTAACCAACAAACTCAATCCACCTCTCAAAGTCCTTGCTCGAGCTCTAGTCATCGGCCCACTCGGAATGTAGACTGGATCGTCTCTCACAGGTGCTACTTGGGCTCCATCAATATCTAATTTGATATGAAAAACACTATTATAAATAAAAAAGATTATCTGATTTAAAATATTCTTACCATGTCTACTCAAGCGAATCATCACCTTATTTGTGCATCAAAATAATCCAAGTTCATTTAGAAAGTTAACGTGTAGTTTTTTTATTTTATTTTGAGTAATATCGATCATTCATATATCGAAATAAATAATAAAATAATTCAATTAAACTTTGTTACATAAATAAAATATAAGTTGATGTCATTTATCTTAAAATAAGTTTATAATATTTTTTTTTATCAAATATGCATACTAATAATATTGTATTGCATAAAATAAAATATTATATTCTTACCTCATTTTATCTTAAAATTTGTTCATTTTATCTTAAAATGTATTCATTACATTTTTATAGAATATGCATTTTATACATCATATACTGCATTTTAAGTAAGATTTCATGCATTTTAGGTATATTTTCATGCATTTTACGAAAATCAATGTGATGTTACGAGATTTACTACAAATAAATTAAATTATTAATAAATTATTCAAATTTTTATCCAACAAAATTTTATTTCAACTCATTTAGTGAAATTGATTTATCAAACAAATCAAATATTTTTTATAATATTCTACTTATGAATTCTTGAAATGTTGGTTCCCGATTAGTGTGTTTTATGTGCAGCGGAAGTATTAAAAAAGTCTTGCACTTATCCTGTTAAGGTCTCGACTTAGAAAGTATTTATCAAATGTGTTTTAGCTCCAATATTCATTAAATTAATGGCAGATTATACTACAACACTTGATGTGTTGAGTTTCAAGTATGCACGTACACAAAATAACGAAATAAAGCAGTAAAGGAGACACAAGCATTTATAGTGGTTCGAAAAACTGTTCTACGTCCACTCTTCAGTCCTCTGACTGAAAATTCACTAATCGATTGAATACAAGGTCAAGCCTGATCTCTAACGTTGAGCAGCTCCTCCGTCTGGTCAGCGCGCACATTCAAGCACCTCGGGCTTCAATCTTCACCTCGTCACTCCCTAGAGTGAGGACAAACCTCCCTTCTCCTTGGACGTCGACTTTTGGGAGTTTTATAGTTCTTCCTAGAACCTATCCTTGTGTTGGCGATGCCCGTAATAATCACGCTTGCACGACAAGGTGACTGCTAGATTCTTTCTAAGAATAGAAGGAATCTCAATATAAACCTATAAAAGTTAAACTTCAAAGGTCTCAAGCTTCATGTATGATAGCTTGTCAAAAAGCTTCAAGTATGTACTAGCTCAGATGAGTTCGCGTAGTGTAGAGAATGTTTGGATCTTCTCTTGTTTTCTCTGTGATTAGAATTTTGCGAACCTTTGAATCATTTTAGGACGACACCTATTTATTGGTGAATATTCAAAGAGCCGTTTAAATCTTATCCGTTAGACTCAACAGTATTGCTCGCCAATCTTTGTTTTTCCTTTTTCTGCAGCGTACAGAGACTCTTCAAGTCTCCCTTGTCTTTGATTGGCGTAGCTCCTTTTTGTAGTTGTCTTTGTCAAAACGGATCTTTCACTTTGAACTTGAAACCTCCGTTGTGTCTGTTGATTATTCTATTCTTCGATTTGTCGGGTTTTCTTATGATTTGGATCCTTCTGATTTGCGACTTGTATCTTCCTTGATTGCTATTGTGTGTTTGCTGGCGGTTGGTATTCAACTGATGTCTCAGTAGACTTGCTAAGATCTTCGCAGCATGCTGGCGTTACTTCTTCCGCATTCCTCCATGTTTGCTAGCATTTACTAGCTTCTTCAGCAATCTTCAACAATCATCAAGTCTGTTGATTCCTTTAGCATTCTTGATTCTTCTTTTCTAGTTCTATTACAACTCGAGTATAAATGACATATACAGGACTTTTACATTTCTACTAGACACTAAGTTGCTAGACACTAGATCGGCTGGAGCTTTGATGCACCAAAACATAATAAACAAACAATGACAACAAAGGGGTTTTAATATATCTAACAATATTCCTAACGATTTCCCCCTTTTTGGTGCAATCAAAGCTTCAATCCTGAGCTTTAATACTAACTGATCATGGGAAAGCTGATTACTGAGATTACAAGGTTTTTCTATCAATTCTATTCTCAGCATGTCAACTCCCTTAGACTCAGTATGGTTCCTAAATGTTCCCCCTCAAAATATCAAGGGTATTGCTCGATTATATATTTTGCTTCTAGTAAATGGCTTCCAAATCATTTATCAGATAAGCACGTAGCACATTCACACACATATCAAGCAATCATATATGAACATATCACACACACAACATCAATCCGCGCAGTTTGCTGATTACACTGAGTGTGTAATTTCAGCTAGTTCAATTAGATCAGCGTTAGACAATAGGATGTTGTCTTCAATCTGGGTTAGTTTCTGTAGGGTTTGAGTCTACGATGGACAACATGAGTTGCCATTAATGAATTTCTTGCCAAGGATCATTCTTAGGGTACCAGGAACAAATTTCAATTAAATAAACCATGCGATCCTATGCATGCTCCTACAATATTAATTGCAGAGGATGGATTTAGAGAATACCTGATTTCACCGTTTGATCTAGAGATCTAGATCGGAGCCAATAACGATGAAATAGATCTGGATCTGAATCTGAACGCCGGCGATGAACAGTTGTTCCTACAGATCTGATCTTCTGATCTGTTCCCTTGCTCCTTGGAAATCTGGTGAGGATTATCTACCAAGTTGGATCCGAGATCTGGAGGAATCGATCAGTTCCTCCCACCGGATCAGCTGCGCTGCTATTCTCTCTCAATATACTGAAAACCCTAATTCTTAATGATCTGATAGAGAGAAGGCCTTTATATAGTGCTAGAGTTTTGAGAAACCCTAACCCAAATGGGCTTGAGCAGTTCATGGGCCAGACCAGGTACCAAATGCAAATAATAAAGTGGGCCCTCTTTATTAATTAATCATTCCTTGTTCAACCCAGAACATAATTAATTAATAAAACATTGCTTTAACCTTCACCACGGTAACAATGTTGACTCGCCCCTTTATTACCACGTTATTAGGAACGGGTTGCACCAAACTAACATGATCCACATATTTAAGGTTTTAGACATTCATTAATTAATTTGGCTTATGACAATCAACCACAATTAATTAATCTCTTATTTCCTGAGTAATACCACTTACTCCTTTTCACTTATTCCTCAATTAAATATTTCAACCTGCAGGGTTTAGCATAACGAACCTTGTGAGCTCCTCAGGGAATGTCACCATCCTGAAACGAATATGCTTACCTAAACGTCCAGCCTAAGCAGGCCACACACAAATTGCCGACACCCAAAATACGGGTATAAGAGTACATGTAAGACTCGCCACCTTGGTAAATCAAAGTGCGGTCAATCTGTGTGTGTCCCTTATCCTTCAGTTAGGTTTAAGATCATAGGAAGTATGTTAGGGATCTGGCTCATTCATATGTCAATGAGAATTGCACATCCCACTGTTGATCCCATCAATACATAACTATGTACCGACATATCAAGTAGCTAGGATAAGCCCACTTATGAACCGATGTGTCGCAGCTTAGACAGATAGCCTATCCAGGTACTGTCTCAGCTGTGATACTGTTTATATCTCGCTAGGTCAATCGACTCATATGATTCTCTGTGATCTCCTACACACCATATGGTCATCCCTATAGGCGAGATAATAGGATATTATGGTTCGTTGTATGTTTGTTTCATCAGACAGCGAACATTGTTGTGGCAACACATATATGAAGACCAGTGTACAAAACACTTAATCATATATGCTTTCAGTATATAATCCCAACAATCTCCCACTTATACTTAAAGCATAATACCATTGCTTTATCAAAGTATTAAGTGTGTCTATAATTTCAAGCACTGCCACTATATTCACGTCACCTCTTGTCACGATTTCTCGTATGATGTGATACCACACATCCTATGTGTTTCTCGAGTTTGTCATTGCACCAACATGATCACAATTCTATGTGATTTTATTAGGCAAACTTAGAACACACACCTCTAGAGGATAACACCGTAGTTATACTGCTTCTTGCGAAGCTAATGAAGCTGTCAAAAACTCAGCCTTCATACCGGAATCCGTGACACACTTCTGTGTTAGACTCCTATAACTCCTCCAAGGCCAACACATAGTTAGAGGTTGATTTCCTTTCCTTATGATCCTCCTGGATATCCGATGCCATTCAACTCACAAGGCTCATCCATTAACCAATGTGCCTATCCAGAGTTGAACTGATATCTGTTTAACATGCTTATCGCATTACAGATATCAACCTTCGTTCATTTACAATATAGAAAGACAACAATCTTTCTTGCTATGAACGACACACCACAGAATCAATTTAAACGACTTGAGATACCTGAACATCCTTTTCTTGTGACCACACAAGACTTTAATTCAAAAGATGTTCCAAGATCTCATAAGTCCTTCTTCTGAAACTGTTCGGATAACCATCCTTTATGCCTGACAATATCTCCACACTGTTTCCGAATGTGAAAATATCATCTACATAATGTGCAAGGAAAACCACGCTTCCGCTGACACATAACTGGAACATGAAACTATCATTCTCGATAGACAATATCAAAATATCTGTTACATGACCTTGAAGCTCCTTTAAGTTAATACTTGAACTACCTTGCCTTCCAGACATGATGCTTTTCACATAACTTATCTGGTTGTTGCATACAGATGTCGTCACCTTTTATCAAGGTACCCGTTTATAAAATACGGATGACATCATCTATCTTCCAGATAATTAGATTCATATGTGCTGTTATGGTTAAAAGAATTCGAATGGGTTTCATAATTGCAACCAGTGAGAAGGTCTTGTTGTGAAACATACCTTGCTCACTAACCTAGATACTCGAAAATACTAGGTTACCATTCGATCATTTTTATTGTATATCAATTAGTTGCCTATAGCTATTATGCTATTTGGCAATCACTGATTTTGATACACAACCATAACTTTTACTGATTCATTTCTGAATTCATGACTTGATGTCATTAAATAGCATCATTTGTCTTAACAGCTTCGTTGCGCTTTAAGGGATGAGTACGATGTTGTTCGTTAAGCTGGGAACAAGTCCAGCGACTGTTTCCACGAACTAGTACCATTAAGCCTGTTAAGGCATCCTCCCACTGCAACAATGCTCCTTTTACGTTGTCAGTTAATGGTGCATTAATTTGTGGTTTACCACCTTACAAAGGTGACCGTGCAATTGGTACCATACCTTCCAAGGTATGCTCAGTATGCCACGGGGTATTTCGTGATGGATTTTAATTGTCTTCTCTAAAAAGTTAGAGAACAATCTCACTTTTGGATTCATGGTTTTATCCTATACAACTTGCTTGTATCTAGGATACTCAAAGCAACCATCTTTTTCGTTCACCTGGAATAGCCCACAAAGCAGTACTAGCTTAAACCTTTCTTCCAAACAATCAGTTTCCTATATCAGCTTAACAGCCAAATTACCCATCATTGCCATTTTGACATAGTCAAGGTCTGCTAGGGTATTTGGAACTGATTTAGAAGACACTAGATTAAGCAAACATACAACTGCTTTTGGTGCTGTTCCCAAAAACAAAAATTTGGCAAAGCTGGCATAACTTATAAACTTTTGAAGATTCTTATTTCGTTTTACCTACACTATCCCAATCGAGGGATAATAGGCGTAGTTAATAGGGATGCAATCCCTTTGCTCTGCCAGATACTGTAAAACCCATCACTTAAGATATACCATTATGAATGAACCAAATGTTTTTACGGTCTTGTTTAATTTATTCTCTACCTCAGTCTTGAACGCTCTTGATTAAAGCAAGAGACTAAGACTTGTAGTGAACTAGATAAACATATCCAAATCTTAAATGATTACAGTATCAATGCCTGTTAACGCAACTGCGGAAGTAGACTCAAACTAGCAAACTAGAGCAAACACAAAATAATCTATAGAGATACAATCGCCTATTAAAAGGCCTAGTTACCATCTTATACCTCTAAGTAGTTGTCATAAGTATCATTCTTAGGAATACCTGTATTGAATCCATAATTCCATGAATTACTTAAAACTACTTAGACTGATGTAACCTATCTCTATAGAGATTCTTTAAATTATACCTTAGTACACTGATAGTTTATGTTATCAAGTAATGAAGAGATAGTCATCTATAATAGAAAACACTTTTATTCATTCATGATAGATAGACTCTATCGAATAACTGATAATCCATTACAATCAATGAAAGATATGTTTATCAAAACCAAAACAACATCTCTTCGGAAACTTGAATTAAAACAGAGTTTTTTTAACATAAACTCAAAGTAAAATCTCCACCAGCTGAAGTAGCAGCTTCCAGCATCAATCTTGGAGATGGTAATCCCGCCATCTTCAAGTCTTAAGCTTGATTCCCTACAAAGTTTAGCAAACACGATTAGTGACCTCAGTTACCACTACCCACTAAGGAGTAGAAAACTGATACTAAACATGTTTCAACATGCAATGCAAAAGATGACATACCTTGTCCCTTAGTTATCAAACTTGGACAATTTACTTTCCAGTGACCCTTCTTGTCACACTTGAAACACTTGTCCTTCTTGTTATCTTTCTTTCATTTGTTCTCTCCTTTACTATTCTTCTTCTTCATATTATTACGACATGATTTAGAAGAAATTTTAGCAAGAGATCTGGAATGAACTGATAAAGCAAGACTACTCCCACTGCTTCCTTCATTCCTCTTTTCTTTTACATCACTCTTTCGACTCGGAAGCAAATCAGAGTGACTCACAGAAAAGACTGAAGAAGCTTCTGTTGATACAAGATCCTTGAGCAGACTGTGAACAGTATACTCACTCTTGTTTTTCTCAACAGAGATTCTGAAGTCATCAAATGACTTCGGTAACGTGTTGAGTATCAAGTCAATTTTGACATCATTGTCAATTTGACCACCTATTAATGTGTACTCATCTATGAGCTGGATGAGTGATTCCACATGTTCACGTACCGAACAGTTCTGACCCATTTTCTGTCTTACAATACGCTTGATAAGACTGGATCTAGCATGTCCATCGAGTTCGCCTACGTCAAGACGTCGCATAATGTCACGCGCAAGCCATACATCACTATAACGAGGACGCAATGTATCTGACATACCAGCCAAGATATATTGTCTGGCCATGCCATTCGATCACATCCACATGTGATACTGTGCACGCTCCTCATCGGAAGATGTATCAGTCGGCGAACTCGGACAGGGAGTTTGCAGAACAAACAAATGTCCAAACGAATCCAAGAGCTTGACAATGTCACTTTTCCATCCAGGAAAATTCGGACCAGTCAAGGAATTGTGTACGATTGAATTGATGAGCGATGCAATAATAGACATATCTGAAAACAAATAAGCGAATTAAAGTAAGCATATACTACGAACAATTGAAACAAATATGCATAGAACCTTTAGATAAAACAATGCAATTTGCTTCCTCTAATTGCCCAAGCTAATTCATCGCAAGCTACCCGAGTAGACCGTTTACGATGAACGCTCAACCAGATCAAATGATCCTTTAATTTCTTAACATGCCAGGTATCTTAAGCAAAAAAAAATTAATATTGGAGATCTCAAGACCATGTTCACCTATCCGGAGCAGGGACATCTCAAAAGAGTTATAATCCAGGCAACATCTAAGCCAAAGTAACCACAAGCCTAACTCCGGACATTAAAAGGTGATTTGACATACGTACTAGACCCATGCGTCCTGCCTTGAACATCCTTTGTTATCCCACTTAGATTAATCTTAGAGATGAGTGAAAGTTGTCTCAATGCAAGCTACCCGAGTAGATCGTTTTCTTAGAGGCTCCCACTTCTCATCTTAAAATAAGTGTTTTATTTTGTAAACCTCATCGCATTGGAACTTGTGAGGGACCCCTAACGTAAGCTACCCGAGTAGAACGTTTACGCTTTGAGATACCCCACTTCTAATGAGAAGTCGTATTTATGGAGGTCTAATGATCTTGGTTAGAAAATAACCAAAATCCAGCTTAGTATTTTAATTCTAAAGGTTTCATGCGCACACATTATTTTATGTTTCCATAAATTACGTCATATCTAAAATTCCATCATAAATTAATATGATCCTGGAATTTATAGACATAATTTAAAACATAAAATAAATCACATAAGACATGCTCAAAAATAAAATTGCGACATGCTTATAACAGTAAATAATTAAAGCAAATAATCATGCTTCCTATTATTTACTAGTGCGCACATAATAAATCACATCAATACGAGAATAAATAAATAAACAAATAAATTCTCGTGGCCCCTCAGATGCGATTACAACTGAAAATAATTAAATCTTACTATTACAAGATTTAATATCAATACAGATCTTCAAACTGGGCCTCCGTTGGACTTCAAATTAGGGTTTCTGGCCCAGACAGCAGCCAAACCCTAATTTTTAAAACTGCAGGCCGCCTCCGGGCCAACAAGCCTGAGCTATAGCCCGGGTGAGCAAAACCCTAGGGTTTGTTAACCCTAGCCGCCAGCCACCAGGCAGTCCGCCGCGCCGCCAGCCACCAGGCAGTCCGCCGCGCCGCCTTTCCGGCCGCCAGCGACCTCGCCTGCTTCTCCTGCCTCCAGCCCAGCCGGTCGCACCTCCCGCCGTCGCCATTGCCAGCGACAGAGACACGCGAGAGGAAGCAGCAGATGTGCCGCAACAGAACCCCCGCGCGCAACTGCGCGGCGCCAGCTGCTTCGTCGGCCACTGCAACCACCGTCGAGCGCGACTGCGTGCGCGGCTTCCTCGTCGGATCTGTCGTGGCTCCCAGCACTGCGCGCACACTTTCCCTGTCGAGCAAGGAAAATCGCACAGAAAGATGGTGAGGAGAAGGTCCTGCGGTGGAACCCTAGTCGCCGCTGCCTTCGCGCGTCTCCCTACACTCTTGTGCTGGAGCTGCTGCTGTCCACCGGAGACCATGGTAGCGTGAGGGAGAAGAGGCGAGGCCCAGCCACACAGCAGAACTAAGTTCCGCCGCACCGGCGCCACGCACAGCCGCTGCAGCGTGTAGCGCCGCCGCATGTCGTCACCGCCGGTGGCTGCCATGGCTAGGGCTGAATCTGAACCGATGCTGATCTATCATGAGTTCTTCGTTCTTTGTTTCTCCGGATCAAAATTTTTTACTAATTTAAAAAAATAGAAAATACAAAAATAGATCTATATCTATTACATGATTTTCCCTATTAAATCTAACCACGGATTTTCTCGTGGTGAAAAAACAGATCCAAAAACGAGAAGGCCACGAAAACAAAAACATCCACGAGAATTTAAATCCATCCATGAACATACATATTTATTTAATTTCAATCTATCCAAGATAGAGCCTAAGAACATGAACCTGACTCTGATACCAATTGTAGGGTTTGAGTCTACGATGGACAACACGAGTTGCCATTAATGATTTTCTTGCCAAGGATCGTACTTAGGGTAACAGGAAAAAATTTCAATTAAATAAACCATGCGATCCTATGCATGCTCCTACAATATTAATTGCAGAGGATGGATTTATAGAATACCTTATTTCACCGTTTGATCTACGGATCTAGATCGGAGCCAATAACGATGAAATAGATCTTGATCTGAATCTGAACGCCGGCGATGAACAGTTGTTCCTACAGATCTGATATTCTGATCTGTTCCCTTGCTCCTTGGAAATCTGGTGAGGATTATCTACCAAGTTGGATCCGAGATCTGGAGGAATCGATCAGTTCCTCCAACCGGATCAGCCGCGCCGCCGTTCACTCTCAATATACTAAAAACCCTAATTCTTAATGATCTGATAGAGAGAAGGCCTTCATATAGTGCTAGGGTTTTGAGAAACCCTAACCCTAATGGGCTTGAGCAGTTCATGGGCCAGACCAGGGACCAGATGCAAATAATAAAGTGGGCCCTCTTTATTAATTAATCATTCCTTGTTCAACCCAGAACATAATTAATTAATAAAACATTGTTTTAACCTTCACCACGGTAACAATGCTGACTCGCCCCTTTATTACCACGTTATTAGGAACGGGTTGCACCAAACTAACATGATCCACATATTTAAGGTTTTAGACATTCATTAATTAATTTGGCTTATGACAATCAACCACAATTAATTAATCTCTTATTTCCTGAGTAATACCACTCACTCTTTTTCACTTATGCCTGAATTAAATAATTCAACCTGCAGGGTTTAGCATAATTAACCTTGTGAGCTCCTCAGGGAATGTCACCATCCTGAAATGGATATGCTCACCTAAACGTCCAGCCTAAGCAGGCCACACAAAAATTTCCAACACTCAAAATACGGGTATAAGAGTACATGTAAGACTCGCCACCATGGTAAATCAAAGTGCGGTCAATCTGTGTGTGCCCCTTATCCTTCAGTTATGTTTAAGATCATAGGAAGTATGTTAGGGATCTGGCTCATTCATATGTCAATTAGAATGGCACATCCCACTGTTGATCCCATCAATACATAACTATGTACCGACACATCAAGTAGCTAGGATAAGCCCACTTATGAACCGATGTGCTGCAGCTTAGACCGACAGCCTATCCAGGGACTGTCTCAGCTGTGATACTGTTTATATCTCGCTAGGTCAATCGAGTCATATGATCCTCTGTGATCTCCTACACACCATATGGTCATCCCTATAGGCGAGATAATAGGATATTATGGTTCGTTGTATGTTTGTTTCATCAGACAGCGAGCATTGTTGTGGCAACACATATATGAAGACCAGTGTACAAAACACTTAATCATATATGCTTTCAGTATATAATCCCAACAGTTTCCATTCAAGATATCATACCATAAGGTAAAGGAAACTACTACCCAAATCAAAAAAATCTTTTTTTTTGGCTAGAGGACTTATAAGGTTTAGAGAGATTACTTTTTGGTCGTCGAGGAGTCTTAATCATCATCATTCCTTGCACTTGAAGAACTAGCATTGGTCTTCTTCCCAGTCTTGAGAGTCTCGATCGTTACCATCATGAAGTTGTCAATAACAACCTCCCTCTCTTTTCTTCTGATTATCTCCTTCTCTTCAATTTTTCTCCATTCTTCTCTCTTTTCTTCTTCTTGTTGCCTTCTCAATTCTTTTTCTTGTTTTCTTCTCGCTTCGAGGGCGTCGGATCGTGTCATCTTGTTCTTTTAGTCTCTCTGCCTCCTCTACTAACCTCTTGTCTTCCCTATCTTTGATCGCAGCAAAAAGGTTTGTTGAGTAGGTCTCAAACTTGTCGTGCAGAATTTTGTGTAGTTCTTCCTTTGCCTCGATCACCTGATTCTTGACTTCTATTTGCATGATTGGCACAATGTGGTCTCCAATGCTCCTTCCTAACTTGGCATTTATGTATTGTTGGAGGTCTCTCTGATAAGTGTTGGAGCTTAGTGGCTCAATTATCATAACCCGGGTTACCTCCGAAAGCACAATCTGATTTTGGGCAGTAGGCATGGTGGCAGTGGTTGCCATTGTTTGTGATGAAGTGGATGGTAGATCATCATTGACAGCTGTGGCAGATTCAGTCTCCTGAGCTCTTTCTTCTTCAACATTGTTGCGAGAAGGAAGCCTTATTCTATATGTTAGGATTTTTGTTAGAGAAATCCTTCTTTACTTTTGATGTTTTGGTGGGTCAAAGAATGTAAGCCATCTTAGTCAATTTTTCCAGTTTCTAGAGTTTTAAACTGTAATCCTTGTATTGGATCGATCGAGTTGTAATAGATCTGAGGCTGAAGATTGAGCAATGGAGAATGCTCGAGAACTGACTATCATCACGCCTAGTCTTAACCAAAAACTAAGTTGGAGCACTCAGTTTTAGGTCTATCCGTACTGACAAGGAGAAGTCACTATGAGGGCTTTCCCAATCTGACTAAAGAGAAGTCAGTTTAAGGGATTTTCATACTGATCCGGAGAAATCAGTATGAGAGCGTTTCTCATACTGACTAGGGAAAGTCAGTATGAGGATTTACCATACTGACCGTGGGAAGTCAGTATGAGGGCTAAGCTGTACTGACTCTCATAAGTCAGTATAAGAAGCCTCAGTCAGACTCAGACATTTGTAAATGTCTAAGTCAGTATGAGGTTATCCAAACTGGGTTCCTCGGGCTGCAAAGGAATCTGACATAAAGTTAGTGTATAGTACACTGACAATGGGCAGAGCAGAAAGGATACCTAAGGCATGGGCTACGATTGGACAATATAATCCATAAGTCTAAAGTCTGGATTTATGTGTCTAACGGATAGAAATTCGAATTGCCATAGTCTCTCCTCTCTATATAAAGACCTGCCCTCTCAACCTTAACAGGTTATCTGAACAGAATTCAAAATCTACTAGTCTAAAAGGGCATATTCAGTTCATCTCTCCCACTAAAACTCTCTCAGTGTTTTCCGTATTCTAAACACGAGACTTGAGTCTCCGACTCAAGTTATCCACCGTGCTATCTTCTCCTAGCACGAGGCTGAATCTTTAAGCTGAAGCTCTATTTGGTGAATATATCTTTCTGAGATATATTCATAGCAGTCAGTTTCCTAGTCTGGGACTCTGATTCTCATGGGCATATTCCAGCCACCTGTGTTCTGGAAAGAACCTCTAAACATCCAACCATTCTGGAAATATTTAGTAAACATTCACCCACCAGGAAGGAGGCTGCGGGGTGCGTCCCCACTTCAACCTGAAGACTGAGTCTACAAGAAGTTCCTAGGTGAGTTCCACAGCTGACCGGAGGATGGAGGAGCCATGGAGTGTGTATAGATCGTAAGGAGGCTTGTAGGCTATTGAAACCCGAACCAGTATAAATCTCTTTGTGCTGCTTTACTACTTTCTTTATACTTGCTCTGTTTTTTTGTTTCACAAACTGACTATTAAAACCATCAATACTTGTCCAAGTATAGAAGAGTATAAACTGAGAAATTGACTTAAGACGGAACAGGGATTTAAGCTTAAACTGACTTTACTCCATTCGAACGAACCAGTGCTTGTGCTTATCTTTACTTCCACTACTTACACAAAACCTTCCACTGCACAAAATTGCACCCTAGTTTCGGGAACAATAAGTGGTATCACGCGCCAAGGTTCTTACACACTACGATTGTGTTGAGCCACTTAGGACCTGATCTCTATTTTTCTGCACTTGGTTCTGTTTTTTGCACCTAGTCTCTGTTTTGTGTGTTTAAGCTTAGGTACATAGAGATGACTCAGATCACAAAGCTTCTAAAGTACTCATCAGAAGATTTTGAGATATGGAAGAAACGCTCGTTGATCATGCTGAAGAATGCCCATCCAGAAATGGCAGAGGTTCTATCTACCGGATCAATAAAGACCACTAAGGTGAATACTCAACTCGGAGGAGTAGAAGGTCAGTAGATAGTGGAGAAGCCTTATGCAGAATGGACAAACGATGACAGAGTTTGTTTTCAGCTGGATGTAGTGGCCACGGAGCTCATCTTACAATCTTTACCAGCACCACTGGTTGTTGAAGCCTTAGAGCACAACAACGCCAAAACGGTGTGGGAATTTCTTGGCTCACTTAGTCAAGAAACTGCTCAGATGAAGCAAAATAAGCTTCAAAACTGTGTGGATAAGTATGAATCTTTTCAAATGCTTCCTGGTGAAAATGTCAAATCAAGGGAAGCTAGATTCAATGCTATTATCTGCGAGCTAAAAACTTGGGGAGAACATATGAAATTGCTGATATGAATGCAAAAATTCTCTCCAAGATGCCCAAGGAGGATTGGTTCGTCAAAGGTACCAGCTTGAAGGAGAAGGATCTCTCCCAGATGACGACCAAGGACGTGTTCGCTCAACTTCAAGCCCACGAGTGGGATATTCAAATGGCGAACCGAAATGAAGCAGTGTGAAGTGTCAGCACACATCCCGAAGGAGATGCTGCTTTTTTCGCAAAAAGGGAGTTCAAGAGAAGTCCTTAAAAGCCTTACCAAGCTGACAGATCTTCCGGACATATATCCACATCCAAGTCAGCACCAACACCTTCCTACCAAAAGAAGGAGGAAGAGAGCTCAGTTGAAGAGCTTGAAGAGCAAATGAGGAAGCTGACTAGACTTCTTGAAATAGCCAAATCCAAGAAGAAAGGTTCATAGTCAAGTGATCTGAAGTTCAACAACAGACCCCCAGATGATGCTTTGAATGCAATTCTCCAGATCATCTCAAGTACGAGTGCCCATTAGTTTCCAAGGAGGAAAGGCAGCGCTTGAAGAGGGTGTTCGAAAAGAAAGCCTCCAGAGCACTTGCTAAGGCCATGCTTACCAAAATTGAGGTGCTTGACATCTCAGACAATGACAATGGCTACTACGCATCAGACGATGGGGTAGTAGAAGAAGCCTTCCTGGTGTTGATGGCAAAGCTCGGAGAAGAGGAAGAAACTAAAACTGAGTCTAATACTTTGGTACACATTTCTAACTCAGTTTCTATTCCTATAGCGTGCATAGAAGATAACTCTGAATTCTATTGCTCCGATTTAGATGATTTTACTCTTGGAACTTAGAATATAGAATTTGCAAAGATTTATGAGTTAAAAATGTCTTGGCATGTGAAAATGTTTCACTGAAACTGAAAGTTTCAAAACTAACTGAAGAGATCCAAGGATCAAAGTCCGTAAGTGAAGACTTAGCTAAACTTAGAGAAGAGCATTCTATGTTACTTGAAGCCTTTAAATCTATTTATGAAGAATGTGCATCCCATAAACTGAAAATTGCTAGTGATTAACAACTTAATTGTTCACTCTACTATAGTACTAGCAAAGTTTCAGAATATCTAAGCTTACAAAGACATTCTTCTGATAGGTCAGGATTAGGATTTGCAGAGAATAATTTGAGCAATCAGACTTCTACTTCTGAAACTGGGAATGTCTCGAATCATCACTTTAGGAAGAATTCCAGTTTAGAAGTCAAGTTGTTAGGTAAAGGAGTAGTCAGTATGGACAAGAACTCCTCTAAGGCTAAACAAGAAAGAAGGGGACAATCAGTTTCAAAACTGACTACATTACCCAAGCTCAAAAAAGATTTGACTTTCAAGTCAAACAAACCTGAGATGAAGCCTATCATACCTATGAAGTGGAGTAAGCAACATGCCCATAACTTTAGAAAATTCACTTCAACAGCTAAAATTGAACTTTACAGAAAGTCAGTTTCTTTTCTAGGCTCTAGGAATCCGAGGTTCTCAACTCATGAGAACAGAACTTATTTGTATAGAAAGAACATCTATACGAGGTCTCAGTTCAACCTACACTCTAACTTCAGGACTAGAGAGACTACACACTCCGGACAAAAGTTCTGAGAACACAACCGAAACTGAGTTTCAAGGAAGTCAGTTCATACTTACTCTATTTTAAGAAACTCAATTTTAGGTTAGGTTTCATACACTCACCTTTTCACCAAACATACATAGAAATAGCCTAAATCATTTGAAAAGGAAGAGAAAGGTAGATGACTTTGCATCACCTAGGTATAAGGTGAAGCATGTATGGATTCCTAAAGAATGGATCATTAACACTAATCCTGCAGGACCTGCCGAAACACAGGTACCTTTTGTCTAACCTGGTATGTTATGCAGGTGTAGGGTTTGAGTCTACGATGGACAACATGAGTTGCCATTAATTAAATTCTTGCCAAGGATCGTTCTTAGGATACAAGGAATAAATTTCAATTAAATAAACTATATGATCCTATGCACGCTCCTACAAAATTAATTGCAGAGGATAGAAAGATGAAGTAAACTTAGATTTGAGATAGAACGCCAGCGATGGATAGTTGTTCCTACAGATCTGATCTTCTGATTGGTTCCCTTGCTCCTTGGAAATCTGGTGAGGATTATCTACCAAGTTGGACCCGAGATCTGGAGAAATCAATCAGTTTCTCCCTATGGATCAGCCGCCGCCGTCTCTCCCTCTATTTTCAATATACTGAAAAACCACTATTGATCTGATAGAGAGAAGGCCTATATATAGTGTTACGGTTTTGAGAAACCCTAACCCTAATGGGCTTGAGTAGTTCGTGGGCTAGACCAGGGACAAGATGCAAATAATAAAGTGGGCCCTCTTTATTAATTAATCCTTCCTTGTTCAACCCAGAACATAATTAATTAATAAAACATTGTTTTAACCTTCACCACGGTAATAATGCTTACTCACCCCTTTATTACCATGTTATTAGGAACGGGTTGCACCAAACTAACAAGATCCACATATTTAAGGTTTTAGACATTCATTAATTAATTTGGCTTATGACAAATAACCATAATTAATTAATCTCTTATTTCCTGAGTAATACCACTCACTCCTTTTTACTTATGCCTGATTTAAATAATTCATCCTGCAGGGTTTAACATAATGAACCTTGTGAGCTCCTCAGGGAATGTCACCATCCTGAAACGGATATGGTTACCTAAACGTCCAGCCAAAGCAGGCCAAACACAAATTGCCAACACCCAAAATACGGGTATAAGAGTACATGTAAGACTCGCCACCTTGGTAAATCAAAGTGTGGTCAATCTGTGTGTGCCCCTTATCCTTCAGTTAGGTTTAAGATTGTAGGAAGTATGTTAGGGATCTGGCTCATTCGTATGTCAATGTGAATGGCACATCCCACTATTGATCCCATCAATACATAACTATGTACCGACACATCAAGTAGCTAGGATAAGTCCACTTATGAACGGATATGCCGTAGCTTAGACCAACAGCCTATCCAGGGAATGTCTCAGCCGTGATACTGTTTATATCTCGCTAGGTCAAACGACTCATATGATCCTCTGTGATCTCCTACACACCATATGGTCATCCCTATAGGCGAGATAATAGGATATTATGGTTCGTCGTATGTTAGTTTCATCAGACAGCGAGCATTGTTGTAGCAACACATATATGAAGACTAGTGTACAAAACACTTAATCATATATGCTTTCAGTATATAATCCCAACAATCTCCCACTTATACTTAAAGCATAATACCATTGCATTATCAAAGTATTAAGTGTGTCTATACATTCAATCACTCCCACTGCATTCACGTTACCTCTTGTCACGATTTCTCGTATGATGTGATACCACACATCCTATGTGTTTCACCACCTTGTGAGTGTTGGGTTCCCTTGAGTTTGTCATTGCACCAACATGATCACAATTCCATGTGATTTAGGCAAACTCAGAACACACACCTCTAGAGGATAACACCGAAGTTATACTGCTTCTTGCGAAGCTAATGAAGCTATCAAAAACTCAGCCTTCATACCGGAATCCGTAACACACTTCTGTGTTAGACTCCTATAACTCCTCCTCCAAGGCCAACATATAGTTAGAGGTCGATTTCTTTTCTTTATGATCCTCCTGGATATTTGATGCCATTAAACTCACAAGGCTCATTCATTAACCAATGTGCCTATCCAGAGTTGAACTGATATCTGTTTAACATGTTTATAGCAGTACAGATTTCTAACTTCGATCATTTACAATATAGAAAGATAACAATCTTTTTCTTGCTATGAACGACTCACCACAGAATCAATTTAAGCGACTTGAGATACCTGAACATCCTTTTCTTGTGACAACACAAGACTTTAATTCAAAAGATGATCGAAGATCAATAAGTCGTACTTCTAAAACTGTTCGGATAACCATCCTTTATGCCTGACAATATCTCCACACCATTTCCGAATGTGAAAATACCATCTACATAATGTGCAAGGAAAACCACGCTTCCGCTGACACATAACTGGTATATGAAACTCTCATTCTCGATAGACAATATCGAAATGTCTGTTTCATGACTTTGAAGCTCCTTTAAGTTCATACTTGAACTTCCTTGGCTTCCAGACATGATGCTTTTCACTTTACTGCACATAACTTATCTGGTTGTTTCATACAGATGTCGTCACCTTTTATTAAGGTACCCGTTTATAAAATTTGGATGACATCATATATCTTCCAGATAATTAGATTCATATGTGCTGTTATGGTTAAAAGAATTCAAATGTGTTTAATAGTTGCAACCAGTGAGAAGGTCTTGTTGTGAAACATACCTTGCTCACCAACCTAGACTCTCGAATATGCTAGGTTAACATTCGAGTATTATTCTTGTATATCAATCAGTTGCCTATAGCTGGAAAGTTATTTGGCAATCACTGATCCTGATACACAACCATAACCTTTACTGATTCATTTCTAAATTCATGACTTGACGTCATTAAACTGCATCTTTTGTCTTAACAGCTTCGTTGCGCTTTAAGGGATGAGTACGATGTTGTTCGTTAAGCTGGCAACAAGTCCAGAGACTGTTTCCACGAACCAGTACCATTAAACCTGTTAAGGCAACCTCCCACTGCAACGATGCTCCTTTTATGTTGTCAGTTAATGGTGCATTAATTTGTGGTTTAACACCTTACACTGGTGACCGTGCAATTGGTACCATACCTTCCAAGGTATGCTCAATATGCCACGGGGTATTTCCTGATGGATTTGAATTGTCTTCTCTAAAACGTTAGAGAACAATCTCACATTTAGATTCATGGTTTCATCCTATACAACTTGCTTGTATCTAGGATATACAAGGCAACCATCTTTTTTGTTTACATGGAATAGCCCACAAAGCAGTACTAGCTTAAATCTTTCTTCCAACCAATCTGTTTCCTTAATCAGCTTAACAGTCGAATAACCCATCATTGCCCTTTTGACAGAGTCAAGGTCTGCTAGGGTATTTGGAACTGATTTAGAAGGCACTAGATTAAGCAAACACACAACTGCTTTTGGCCCTCTTCCCAAAAACGAAAATTTGGCAAAGCTAGCATAACTTATAAACTTTTAAAGAATTTTATTTCGAGGGATAATAGGTCTAGTTAACTGGTATGCAATCCCTTTGCTCTGCCAGATATTGCAAAAACCCATTACTTAAGATATACCATTATGAATGAACCATAATGTTTTTACGATCTTGTTTAACTTATTCTATAGCTTAGTCTTGAACGCACTTGATTAAAGCAAGAGACTAAGACTTGTAATGAACTAGATAAACATATCCAAATCTTAAATGATTACAGTATCAATGCCTGTTAAGGCAATTGTGGAAGTAGACTCAAACCAGGAAACCAGAGCAAACACGAAATAACTTATAGAGATACAATTGCCTATTAAAAGGCCTGGTTACCATCCTAGACCTCTAAGTAGTTATCATACGTACCATTCTTAGGAATACCTGGATTAAATCCATAATTCCATGAATTATTTAAAACTACTTAGACTGATGTAACCTATCTCTATAGAGATTCTTTAAATTATACCTTAGAACACTGATAGTTTATGTAATCAAGTAATGAAGAGACAATCATCCATAATAGAAAACACTGTTATTCATTATGATAGAAAAACTCTATCGAATAAGTGATAATCCAATAGATGAAAAATATGTTCTTCAAAACAAAAACAACATCTCTTCAGAAACTTGAATCAAAACAGAGTTTTAACATAAACTTAAAGCAAATAACTCCAACAGCTTGAGAACGATCTCTAGCATCTTCCTTGGAGTCGGTAGTCCCGTCATCTATCAAGCATTATCATTAGCTTGATTCTCTGCATAGCGCAGCCAAAACATGATTAGTATTCACAGTAACCACTACTTACAGGGAGCAGAAAACTGATACTATACAAGTGAATGATGACGTACCTCGTCCATTGGTGTTAACACCTGGACAATTTGCTTTCCAGTGTCCTAGCTTGCCACAGCGGTAACACTTGCCCTTTCCTTTAACTTTCCCAACCTTTTTCTTTGGAGCATAAACTCCATTGTTCCCACCATCAGTTTTCTTGTTCTTATTCCTAGCCGTTCTTTTAGGTTTTGCTCGTTTAGGAGCAGCAGAGCGGCTACCGGAAGAAACCAAAACTGCTTTCTCGGGTTCCATCAGGGACTGTGCTGCCATCAAGTCACTGAGTAACTCATTAAGAGTATACTCCTTCTTGTTCATCACAACATTCAACCTGAAGTTTTCAAAGGACTTGGGAAGAGAGTTTAGTATGATATCGACTTGGGCTTCCACGTCAATACCACCACCATGCAACGTTAGTTCATCCATGAGGTGAGTCATGGCAACCACGTGCTCTCTCACTGAACTTCCTTCAGACATTTTCTTACTCACAATCTCCCTCATGTGATTGAATCTGACAGTTCTGTTCGTCTCCCCATAAGTCATTGTTAGATTATCCATAATCTCACAGGCCTTATCATAATGCTGATGCTGCAGCTGCAGTACCTTACTCATAGTGGTCATCATGTAGCATTTCACTACATTATTAGACTCGATCCACTTATCCTAGGACCGCTGCCGCTTCGCAGTAGCATCAACAGCTGTGACTGGCGGACAAGGATCAGTAAGAACAAACTTGTGTTCTTCCGCAACAAGGATATAATCCAAATTACGTTTACATTCAAAGAAATTCGGACCATTGAGAGGATTTTGAGCGAGGATATTAATGACATTATTCATAGACATATCTAAAAACAAATAAGCGAATTAAAGTAAGCACATACTACGAACAATTGAAACAAATATGCATCGAACCTATAGATAAAACAATGCAATTTGTTCCCTCCAATTGCCCAAGCTAATTCACCGCAAGCTACTTGATTAGATGTTTACGACAAACGCTCAACTAGACCTAAATAGGTCCTTTAATTTCTTAACATGCCAGGTATCTTAAGCAAAAGAAATTAATATTGGAGATCTTAAGACCATCTTCACCTATCCGGAGCAGGGACATCACAAATGAGTTATACTCCAGGCAACATCTAAGCCAAATAAACCACAATCCTAACTCCGAATGTAAAAGGACTAATTAGCATACGTACTGGACCCATACCGCATGCCCTTTACATTCTTCGTTATCCCATTTAAATTAATCTAAGAGAGTTATGAAAGTTATCTCAACGCAAGCTACCCGAGTAGACATTTGCTTAGAGGCTCCCACTTCTCATCTTAAAATAAATGTTTTATTTGGAAACCTCATCGCATTAGAACTGGTAAATTATTTATAACAAAAGCTACCCGAGTAGTCATTTACGCTTCGAAATGCTTTACTTCTAATGAGAAGTCGTATTTGTGGAGGTCTAATGATCTTTGTTAGTAAAAAACCAAAATCCAGCTTAGTATTTTAAATTCCAAAGGTTTCATGCGCACACATTACTTTATGTTCCCATAAATTATGTCACACCCAAAATTCCATCATAAATTAATATGATACCGGAATTTATAGACACAATTTAAAACATAAAATAAATCACATAAGATATGCTCAAAAATTAAATTGCAACATGCTTATAACAGTAAATAATTAAAGCAAATAATTATGCTTCCTATTATTTACTAGTGCGCACATAATAAATCACATCAATATGACAATAAATAAATAAACAAATAAATTCTCGTGGCCCCTCAGATGCGATTACAACTGAAAAATAATTAAATATAATCTATTACAAGATTTAATTCCAATACAGATCTTCAAACTGGGCCTCCGTTGGATTTGATATCTGGTATGAATTGCATCAACAACAATTGGGCTTTGAATTAGGGTTTCTGGTCCAAACAGCAGCCAAACCTTAATTTCCAGACTGCGGGCCGCCTCCAGTTTGACGGGCCCGAGCCACGGCTCGGGCAGCAAACCCTTGGGTTTGCAAAAACCCTAGCCGCAGCCCTTGCACACCCAGCCGCCGTGCCGCCTGCGGCCGGACCTCGCACAGCCACCTCGCCTGCTTCTCCTGCCTCCAGCCCAGCCGGTCGCACCTCCCGCCGTCGCCATTGCCGGCGACAGAGACACGTGAGAGGAAGCAGCAGACGCGCAACAACAGAACCGTCGCGCGCAACTGCGCGCGGCCAGCTGCTTCGTCGGCCACCACCACCCTGCACGAACACCACCACCATGACGAGCGTCGCCTTCTTCCCCGGCCATGTCGCCGGTTACTGGAGCAAAACGCGACGGGGAGAGAGAGGGATGGGCACGGCCCAGCCGCAGGGAAAACTCCCCGCCGCCGCCACCCATTTGTGTCGCGTGTGCCGCATCAGTCGGATCTGGGAGCTCGCCAGCCACCTGCACGCTGCTCGTTGCCTGCATGCCTCGCCGGACTGTTCTCATCGCCAGAAGACGCACGCAGCATCAAGCTGCAAGGGCGCGGCCCAGCCACGCGAGGAACTAGGGTTGCGCCCCGCTGCCGCCACCCTCCGCCGCGGCGAGATCTGGTGGGTGAAGTGCTGAACCCTAGCTGTTATGTTCTTCGATTCTCTATTCATCGTTTCTCATTCTTCTTTCGGATCTCAATTTCTCCAATTTTACAGATTTGAATAATAAAGAACATACAAAAAATAGATCTAAATCTATTACATGATTTTCCCTATTAAATCTAACCACGAATTTTCTCGTGGTGAAAAACAGATCCAAAAACGAGAAGAACACGAGAACAAAAACATCCACAACAATTTAAATCCATCCATGAACATACATATTTATTTAATTTCAATTTATTCAAGATGGAGCCTAAGAACATGAACCTGGCTCTGATACCAATTGTAGGGTTTGAGTCTACGATGGACAACATGAGTTGCCATTAATAAAATTCTTGCCAAGGATCGTTCTTAGGATACCAGGAATAAATTTCAATTAAATAAACCAAACGATCCTATGCAAGCTCCTACAAAAATTAATTGCAGAGGAAGGAATTTAGGAATACCTGATCTTCACCGATTGATCTACAGATCTAGATCGGAAAATAGAACGATGAAGTAAACTTAGATCTGAGATAGAACGCAGGCGATGGATAGTTGTTCCTACAGATCTGATCTTCTGATCTGTTCCCTTGCTCCTTGGAAATCTGGTGAGGATTATCTACCAAGTTGGATCCGAGATCTGGAGAAATCGATCAGTTTCTCCCTATGGATCAGCCACCGCCGTCTCTCCCTCTATTTTCAATATACTGAAAAACCACTACTGATCTAATAGAGAGAAGGCCTATATACAGTGTTAGGGTTTTGAGAAACCCTAACCCTAATGGGCTTGAGCAGTTCATGGGCCAGACCAGGGACCATATGCAAATAATAAAGTGGGCCCTCTTTATTAATTAATCCTTCCTTGTTCAACCCAGATCATAATTAATTAATAAAACATTGTTTTAACCTTCACCACGGTAACAATGCTGACTCGCCCCTTTATTACCACGTTATTAGGAACGGGTTGCACCAAACTAGCATGATCCACATATTTAAGGTTTTAGACATTCATTAATTAATTTGGCTTATGACAATCAGCCATAATTAATTAATCTCTTATTTCCTGAGTAATACCACTCACTCCTTTTCACTTATGCCTGAATTAAATAATTCAACCTGCAGGGTTTAGCATAATGAACCTAGTGAGCTCCTCAGGGAATGTCACCATCCTGAAACGGATATGCTTACCTAAACGTCCAGCCTAAGCAGGCCACACACAAATTTCCAACACCCAAAATACGGGTATAAGAGTACATGTAAGACTCGCCACCTTGGTAAATCAAAGTGTGGTCAATCTGTGTGTGCCCCTTATCCTTCAGTTAGGTTTACGATCATAGGAACTATGTTAGGGATCTGGCTCATTCGTATGTCAATGTGAATGGCACATCCCACTGTTGATCCCATCAATACATAACTATGTATCGACACATCAAGTAGTTAGGATAAGCCCACTTATAAACCGATGTGCCGCAGCTTAGACCGACAGCCTATCCAGGGACTGACTCAGCCGTGATACTGTTTATATCTCGCTAGGTCAAATGACTCATATGATCCTCTGTGATCTCCTACACACCATATGGTCATCCCTATAGGCGAGATAATAGGATATTATGGTTCGTCGTATATTTGTTTCATTAGACAGCGAGCATTGTTGTAGCAACACATATATGAAGACCAGTGTACAAAACACTTAATCATATATGCTTTCAGTATATATTCCCAACAGCAGGTACAAAGTCATCAAAGTCAATCTAAAAAGAAGAAAAGAGCATGGATCTTGGACAGTGGATGTTTAGCTCAAATGACCGGTGAAAACAATCTTCTATCAAAACTGAGAATACAAGAGGACCACTAGTTAGTTTTGGAGATTATTCTAAAGGCAGAGTTATTGGCAAAGGATGCTTGAAGAACAATGGAATTATCATTAATGATGTATCATTGGTCACCAACCTCAACTACAATTTGCTGAGTGTGAGTCAGCTTATCCAGTCTGGATATGAGGTTGTTTTTTGCCAAAGGAGAATGCTGGATAAATGACAAAGACTCTAAAGAGACTGTGCTGAAAGGTGTAAAGAAAGGAAGTCTCTATTATGTGGATTGGAAGAGCGGAAAGCCAGACACATGCCTTGTCGCAACAAGCTCATCCCAAGAAGGAGTCAACTGGCTATGGCATAAGAGGTTTAGCCACCTGAATTTTCAGTCAATCAGACATTTTGCTAAACACAAACTTGTGGAAAGCCTACCACAAGTCATTTTCAAGAAAGAAGAAGGTGTCTACAGAGCATGCAAGATGGGAAAGTAAACCAAAGCATCATTTAGGAATCAAACAATCACAGCAAGCACAGATAGGATCTTTGAACTTTGTTATACCGATCTGTTTGGACCAGTCATGCCGCCTACCATTGGAGGAAAAAGGTTCTCTCTTATTGAAGTAGATGACTACTCCAGATACACTTGGGTAAGGCTGCTGACAAGCAAGGATAAAGTGAAGATTCAACTTCCAGAGCTCATCCTTCATGTGCAAAACATCAAGGGGGTCACTATCAAAAGAATCAGATCTGACAACGGAACTGAGTTTTGCAATGATCCACTAATAGATTTTTGTGCTGATGCTGGCATTGCTCATGAGTAGTCAGCTTCAAGGATGCCTCAACAAAATGGCCTTGCTGAACAAAGAAACAGGACACTCAAGGAGGCAGTCAGGACATTGCTCGCTGAAGCTGACTTAAAAGAAGGTTACTGGGGAGAAGCCTTGATGACGACATGCTATTCTCAGAACATAAGTGCCATCAACAGTCACCATCACAAAACCCCATATGAAGTCTTCGATGGTAGTAAACCTTCTATAGCTCATCACCATGCTTTTGGTTCACCATGTTACATCCATAACAATGGAAAGTTGAAACTGAATACTGTTAGTCCCAAGGCTGGTGAAGGAGTGTTCCTGGGATATGGACATACTTCATACAAGGGATACAAAGTACTCAATTAGACAACAAGACTTGTGGAAGTAACATGCTCTGTTGTTTTTTATGAGTCTATTTTAGTGCGAAGAACCTTGAAAGAACTGGAACTTAGTGATCTTGTTGTAACAATGGGAATGAGAAACTGTGTACTGCTAAAGAAGATCAAAGCCAAGTTTCCCAAACCAAATCTGTAGATGATCACACAAGTGCTCCAGATGATGAGGTCAGTCCATCTATCGACCTAGCGAAAGCCTTTGGCTTATTGACCATGCTCCCAAGCATCAATCAAGGGGGAACTTCAAAAGATCAAAACAGAACTCAGTTTGAGGGTCCAATTGGAACAGAGTCGCCAACTCAAACTGACCTTAATGAAGAAGAAAATGCTCTCTGAAGCTGCCCAACCTTGTACAACCAAAGAAAATCAAGGAATCCAAGATATGGGAGTCATCACTAGAGAAGGAAGCTCCAATCAAATTGACTTGTTTGGAGTTCCAGTATCTGGAGCAGACGGTACGAAGTACCCAGAAGATTTCGTCCAAACCATTGAAGTTACCCAGCTCCAAAAGCTGAAATGGTTAAGAAACAATCCTGAAAAAGCCGTGCTCGACAGTGTTGCCAATTCAGTTTGCACAAGATAAGGAAGTGCGTTACTGACTTGTTTCCTATCTTAGGAGTCAAAGCTGACAAAAATTGGAGATGCTCTAAAGTCAACTGACTGGATCAATGCAATGCAGGAAGAGCTTGCTAAATTCAAGAGAAATGAGGTCTGGAACTTAGTAGACAGACCTACTCATCAGTCAGTTATCGGTGCAAAATGGGTCTTCAAGAATAAGAGAGACAAAACTGGGAACATTGTAAGGAATAAAGCAAGACTAGTAGCAAAAGAATATGGTCAATGTGAAGGAATTGATTTCGACGAAACCATTGCTCCAGTGGCCAGACTTGAAGCAATCCGCTTATTCCTTGCTTATGCTGCGCACAACAACTTCACAGTTTTCCAGATGGATGTGAATAGTGTCTTTTTTAATGGGGAGCAGAAAGAAGAAGTATATGTTGAATAGCCCCCCGAGCTTTGAAGAAGGAGACCAAGTTTACAAATTAAGGAAGGCTCTTTATGGGTTAAAGCAAGCACCCAGAGCCTGGTATGAGACATTGTCTTAGTTTCTATTCAAAAATGGTTTCCGAAAAGGCAAAATTGACACAACACTGTTCAGAATCAATGGACGGAGCAGACATCCTTCTGTTACAAATATATATGTCGATGACATCATATTCGGATGCAGAAACATGGATATGTGGAAAAATTTGCCAAACTGATGCAAAGCAACATTCAGATGAGCATGATAGGCAAACTGACCTACTTCTTGGGTCTCCAACTTATTCAGTCCGAATGAGGAATCTTCATCAATCAGAAGAAATATATCAACGACTTGATCAACAAGTTTTGTCGTGAAAAGACCAAGCCCTTGAGGATTCCAATGAGCCTAAGTGCTCAGATCAATCTAGATGAAGAAGGCGAGACTGTCAACCCAACAACATACAGAGGCATTATTGGTCACTTCTGTATCTAACTGCCAGCAGACCTGATATCTCCTACTTAGTTGGGGTCTGTGCGAGATTTCAAGCAAATCCGAAGAAGTTGCACATGGAGGCTGCCAGAAGAATAGTCAAATACCTAAAAGGAACTCAGTCTTAAGGTATTTGGTACCCAAAATCTGACGAATTGACTCTCAATGCCTATTCAGATTCAGATTTTGAAGGATGCAAAATCAACAGGAGGAGCACAAGTGGAACATGTCAGTTCCAAGGTCATAAGCTTCTAAGTTGGTTCAACAAGAAACAACACTCAGTTGCCACGTCTACAACTGAAGCTTAGTATGTTGCTGCTGCAAGCTGTTGTGCTCAAGTGCTTTGGATCAAACAACAATTGCTTGACTTTGATGTAGAAACTGGGTGTGTGCCAATCTATTGTGATAACAGTAGTGCGATGTGCATCACCAAGAACCCAATTCATCACTCCTGACCAAAGCACATCGACATGAGACATCACATCATCAAAGACCATGTCGAAAAGAAAGATATTTCAGTAGAGTATATCCAAACTGAAGATCAACTGGCTGACATCTTCACCAAACCACTCCCAGAGACCAGATTTAAGGAGCTCTGCATAAAACTGGGTCTACTGGAAGTTGATGATGTCTTTATTGGAGATGAGTAATGGCAAATGAAACTGAGTCCAAGCTCTCAGTTTTCAAAAACTTGATGCTCCACTTAGTATGAAAAGGAGACTTATCAGCAAATCCGAAGAACAAAAACTTACCTTCATTCAAACTGACTGATGAAGAGACATTCAGTTTCTAGTTCGTACTTAGAAGATCTCAAATGACGGGTGCATAATTAAGCTGAGTTCCAACTCTCAGTTTAGAAACTGACTTTTAGTTAGTTTCTGGAAGTTCGAAAGGTGGGATTTTGAATTCCAACGGCGATCGCTGCGGTTACATTGCAATTAATCCGTATCTTTCATTTATGAATCATATTTCAATACGTGGATAATGCTCCTAACCACGTCGCTCTAGTCAAATCTAAAACGCGCATCGAGAGGCCACGAATCTCAATTGTCGCTAAATATATAGAAACCGAAAGGTCACAAGGTACACCTACCTCATTTAAATGACCTTTCTCTCTGCTATAAATAGGATTCATCCTTTTTGTTTTCCTTGTGTGTGAAAAACTTTCTGAAAAGAAGTCACAAGAAACAAAACTTTTCTCCAAAATCTCCATTGTTGAACCCTTCTTTCCAAGCTTTTACTTCGTTTTCACCAACAACTTTCCTCAGATCTGGGACAATGGTGTTAGAACCCAAACCTCCAGACTTAACTCACCACCTTTTTTGGTGTGGTCAAAGAGGGGGAAAATAAGTATGGAAGGCGCAGAAGACATCAGAACTGATGAGGCAAACATCACTACCGTGAGCCGAGCAGGTCCAACAGCTAGTAGAACTTCAGAGTCTTTGGTTCTATGTACTGGCTTGTTTATACTTTGAAACAACAAAGTATGGACTGCTCTAGGCTCACGTCTTATATAGAAGCTCGGAGAATACATGACATCATAGGGGATGCTGTTGTCACTGCTGATGGACTCCATGCCAATGTCAGCGCCAGTAGACCTTCGAGGGGGCAAAGCTACTGAAAGCCAGCATGAGGGGGTAGAAAGCAGGTCAGCATATCAAATCTGCTTCTCTTGGACAATGTTGAAATGTAAGTGGACAAGTTTTTATTTCCACAAGGAGCACATCTCAAGGAATTTCTTTCCGGTCCAAAAACTCCTGGAAGACAAATCCAACGGAAGGGAAAAAATGAGTCAGCTACCCTCCTTGGATTAGGAGTTTGAAACGGACCAAAGTAGCAACCAGTTTGAAGAAATCTTGAAGACCGGAAGTAGCCTAGTATAGACTTGTACTTGTAATGAAAATTATTAAAGGATAACTTGTTGATAACAATCTCTTTTTGTCCAGCAAAGGTCTTTGTTCTTCAAATGCTGAACTTACACAATCCAGTGTAATCAGGAGGCTTCTATTTCTCCCCTTCTTAAGATTTAATTGCTCTAAACTGACTAGAAAAATCAATCGAGCAATATCTATCCAAGTTAAAAGAGAAGATCTTAAGTAAAAAACTGACATTGAAGGGGAACTTTTCTGAGTTTATGCAACAAATTCTCAAAACAGTAAAACTCTAAAGTTATCCACACCTCATCAGCTTAGGTTCCAGATGGTTTTGACCACACCATAAAGGGGGAAATTGTTAGGATTTTTGTTATAGAAATCCTTCCTTACTTTTGATGTTTTGGTGGGTCAAAGAATGTAAGCCGTCTGAGTTAGTTTTTCCAGTTTCTAGAGTTCTAAATTGTAATCCATGTATAGGATTGATCGAGTTCTAATAGAACTTAGGTTAAAGATCGAGCAATAGAGAATTCTCGAGAACTCACTATCATCATGCCTAGCCTTCACCGAAAACTGAGTTGGAGCACTCAGTTTAAGGTCTATCCATACTGATATGAAGAAGACAGTATGAGGGCTTTCCCAAACTGACTAAGGAGAAGTCAGTTTAAGGGATTCACATAGTGGTCCGAAGAAATTAGTGAGAGGGCATTTCCCATACTAACTAGGGAAAGTCAGTATGAGGATTTACCATACTGACCTTGAGAAGTCAGTATGAAGGCTAAGTGGTACTGACTCTGAGAAGTCAGTATAAGAAGCCTCAGTCAGACTCAGACATTTGTACATGATTAAGTCAGTACGAGGTTATCCAAGCTGGGTTCCTCGGCCTGCAATGGAGTCTGACATAAAGTTAGTGTATAGTACACTGACAATGGGCAGAGTAGAAAGGAGACCTAAGGCATGGGCTACGATTGGACAATATAATCCATGAGTCTAACCTTTAGATTTATGTGTCTAATGTATAAAAATTCAAATTGCCATAGACTCTCCTCTCTAAAAAAGACCTGCCCTCTCAACCTTAACAAGTTACCTGAATAGAATTCAAAATCTACTAGTCTAAAGAGACAAAGGGCATATTCAGGTCATCTCTCCCACTAAAACTCTCTCGGAGTTTTTCATATTCTAAACACGAGACTTGAGTCTTCGACTCAAATTACCCACCTTGCTATCTTCTCCTAGCACAAGGTTGAAGCTTTAAGCTGAAGCTCTATTTGGTGCATATATCTTTCTAAGATATATTCATAGCAGTCAGTTTCCTAGTCTGGGACTCTGATTCTCACGGGCGTATGCCAGCCACCTGTGTTCTGGGAAGAACCTCTAAACATCCAACCATTCTGGGAAGAATTAGTAAACATCAACCCTCCAGGAAGGAGACTGCGGGGTGCGTCCCCACTTCAACCTGCAGACTGAGTTTACAAGGAGTTCCAAGGCGAGTGCCACAGCTGACCGGAGGACGGAGGTGCCACAGACTGTGTAAAAATCGTAAGGAGGCTTTGCTGACCATAGAAACGGTGAGCAAATAAATTTATAATTACACCCAAAGGTGGTCCAACGCATAGGGACTGTGCATTGATCTACCCAAAGTACTAGTTATAATTTCTAGAATATAGAAGTTTGAGGAAATAGAGAAGGGATTTTGTTTTGAAAATTAAAGATGACAATACGAGAAAAATGAAGATTTTGAAAACAATTAAAGGAAAAATAGATCCGAGGGCTTATATTCTAATCATCAACATGCAATATCTATCAACTCAGCAATGGGGAAACAATAGATTTTTGTAGATTCAATTCCTTGATCTGGCAATTAAATCTTAGATTGCTATTCAGTGATTTCATCCCCTCGGTCTCAAGAACACCAATTTTGTTAACCTTAATAATCATTTTATTAATTCCTATACAAGTTTCTTCCTTTTGAGATAGAAAACAAATATAATTAATTCTCTCATAGTATCAATAATCTTCACCTCTCGGTCTTTCGATTGATAACTTTAAACATAGACTCAAATTCATCTCTCGATCTATCTTTAAATCTAGAATATTAAATCAAACTCAGATAATTAAACCATGCTCTTCGAGTTGACTTCAATGAACATGCATCATAAAAGAATACACATAGCCCTAGAACCTGTTAGTGTTCTAGCCACAAAACATGACTAGAATTAAAGAACTCATATTATTACCTTAGCAATTGAAATAGGAACCTTGAATGTCTTATAAAAAAAATTCCAATGCTCCAATATTCTAAGTAAAATAATGCATAAAACAGTGATAATTTTCATGCCTATTAAGTCCTACTTATAGAGGAGAGAAAAAGACCAAATCTGGTAATTGGGCTAAAATATCAAAAACTTCCAAAACAGGCTGAAATATCCTTCTCGGACCTTTGTGTCGATCGATAGGATGCCTGTCAATCGACACACAAGCATGGTCAAAATTCGAACATTGCTTTGTGTCCATTTGCTGCCTCCGTTCTCCCTGTGAGTCGACAGGGCTTATTTCGATCGACACCTGTGCAACATGTCGAACTCTTTCCTTTTCCCGTGCTTTTGATCGACATTCAACCTCTATGTCAATCACCATGCACTACGTCGATCGACATAGACGCTCTGCTTCTGGTTTTTGGCTTCGTCTTCCAACTTGGTCGACTTCCCGTGCATCAATCTAAGCGGCAACTCTGTGTAACTCAGCTCTTTCATCATTTCACCTCTTTTTAGCCCTAAATACTTGCAAAACTCATCACGAAGGGCAAAACATCCTCAAAAATAGTCTCATGTACAGAAATAA
>JAPKLW010000505.1:451245-469008 GCA_026898455.1 Plectranthus barbatus
GGCTTGCAAAAGTTCTAAAATCTCCACTGCTCAAATGTGCACACAAAAATTTAAATGAACAAACCAAATCAAATAAAGCAATAATAAAAAAAACAAGTAAAGGATAGATGAGTTCGAATTTCTTGTCCACATCCCCCCAAACTTGATTCGAACTCAGAGAGTTAGAAAGAGTTTGAAAATTAGACAAGAAAAAGAACTTGTACCTGACTCGTTCTTCTCAGACATCAACGTTTTTATCCACCAAATGAATCAGCTTGTTGCGACAAAGATTAAGGGCTGCTAGCACTCTGTGTCGATCGATAAGGGGCATGTCGATTAACGGAGAGCCTTCTATCGACTGCTTCTATCGATCAAAGTGTTCACCGCACGCATCCCTCTGTTTCGATCAAAATCAGGCATTTTGATTGAAATAGAGGTAATCTTACTAATCTATTATTTTCGAAAATAACAATAAAATAAAGGAAAACAAAAATCTAAAAATAAAATTAAACATACCAATAAAAATAGAAAAAAAAATTGAAAAGACAAAACAAAGGGAATTGAAAATGAAGCGTGTAAAAGTTGGGTTACCTCCCAACAAGTGCTTTAGTTAACGTCGTAGCTCGACGGTACCTCTTCTTTTCAAAACCACGGTGTTCTAGAGCGCAATCGCCTTCCATGGGAATCCACCATATAGATCCAACGATCTTGAATGACAACAGTGAGCTTGGGATGAGATGGTGTAATTGACAATTTTTCTGCCTCGTTCCCTCGCTCCCATCTTTGAGCAACTTGATCTTCTTTGAATTCTTCACTTGATTCCTCTTCTTCTTCTTCTTCATCAACTTCCTCTCTGTAGGTAATTTTGAAGCGTTCGGATTGTTGCCGGCTTTTGTTGAGCTTGAATGTGATCTTTTCTTCATTTGCTCGAAGAGTGATCTCTCCACTGCGGCAATCAATCAGAGCAACACTAGTATGCAAGAACTCCCTTCCTAAGATTAGGGGTGTGCTCCCATCTTCCTTCATCGCGAGGACCACAACATCTGCAGGAAAGATAAGATGACCTACACGAATAAGTGCATATTCAATTAAACATTTGGGGCGAGAAACAGATCGGTCTGCCATCTGCAAGGTGATAGTGGTCGGCCTCAACTCTCCAATCTTGAGGCGCTGGAAGATAGAGAAGGGCATCACGTTGATGCTGGAACCAGTCTCACACAGCACCTTCTCGAACTTGAACCCCCCCGATCTCAACTGGGCTGGTGAAACAACCTGGATCACTCCTTTTGATAAGCATCTTCTTCTGAAGGAGTAGGCTACACTGCTCATGAAGTTTGATTGTAGCATTCTCCACGAAGTGTTTCTTTTTGCTCATTAGCTTCCGGAGATACTTCATGTAACGTGGAAGTTTAGACAAACCTTCAATCAATGGTAAATTAATGCTTACCTTCTTCAAGTTCTCGACAAAGCAAGAGAACTTGGAATCCTCCTTCTGCTTGGCAAAGTGCTGAGGAAAGGGCATCAGAGGTGGTCTGACAGCTTTGGTACTTGAGGAATTGTGATGAGGAGGCTGCTGTGTTGAATGGGAGGTATTTTTGCCAATCTGACCTACCTGTCGATCGACAGGGGGTGTGTCGATTGACACACCCGTTGCAGTCCTGTCGATCGAGCCTTCATCTTCTGAATCGATCTCCTCCTCTTGAACTCTATTCTCATCCATTCAAGATCAGAAGGCTCGCCCAATAATTCCGCAGGATATGTGTTCTCAATCTTAGCAGCAACTTGAGCTTCAATAAATACACAGATATCTTTTTCCCATGAGATGAGATCATCATTCTTCTCATCTCTCACAGTGACAGTAGGACACCACTTAGCAATCCTTTGTGCTTTCAAGTTCCTCAAAGACAGTCCTTCCATGGATACTCTCAGTGTTTCTCCTCGAAACATGGATTCACCATCTACAAGCAGCACACTCCCTTTGGCAGCTCTTGTGTTTCGTGTATTCTCTTCATCATCATAACTGGGAATGTCACTGAACGATATACCTGATACTTTGGGAAAGGTTGGGATTGGAATGTGTCTCTAGCAGAGTGATTCAATTGTGTTTTCAAGTACGAAGGTAGTATCTACTTCTGAGTTCCATCCAGGAACGATTGCCAATTTTATTAACGACCATAATTAGCTACTAAACACTAACTCCAAAATTCATGTGCCGAAATGAAAAGTACCTAATTGGATGGGACGGAGGGAGTATATTTTAATTTAGCCCGCTATATAGGGGTAAAAAAAAGCCCACCTTGAGTAGGAGCAGTTATGCAGTAGGTTGATCTAGTAATCGATCTTCTTTTTGCCCTTTACTACAATATAAGGAATAAATAAATCCTTAGAGGGTAATGGATCGAGATTAGCTCATTAAGGATTCTAGACTCTTAATCAACCATTGACTTGTTGAAATCTTGAGTTGTCGGATAAGGGAATGTGAAAGAATTATCTGATCAATATGGTTTGACGATCATAGAAGTCAAACATTATTCGTAAGGCTCGTGATTCAATATCGAGTATTACTTCAAGAAATGGATTGTAGTTCAATTTGATTGAACAAATGACTTCATCAAGTGACTAAGCACTTCTTCCTGGGCTTATGATTGAATGAAGATTTACAATTTAAATTGATGTATAATGACTTGAGAATTCATCAAGTTGTTTCAAGTCATGTGAGAAAAAGATAAAAGAATTTGAACTTTGGATACAAATTGAATTTCAATGTTCGAAGTTTAAAAAGTTAAATTTTCTGAACAAGTGTGAGACATCATCAAATGACTAAATGTCTCTTCACAGATTGTGATTGAAAGAAGTTAAATAATCAATTACGAATCGAAGTGTAATTGATTTGAGAGATTTATAATCGTCAATAGGTTTCAAAGTCGTTCAATGAAAGTAATCGAGAAGGTTTTTGAGATCTTAGACATAGATCGAGTTTGAATAAAATTTTGAATTCAAAGTTTAACAAGTTTGATTTAACAATTGGCTTCAAAGAAGGGTTGAGTTACAAGAGTTCGATTGAATAATCAGAGTAAATTTGAATTGAAAAGATTATTAGAGAGGTCATAGAAGATAACATCTCTTTGTCGATTGATGCAAGGTATACCAAACGAAATAGCAATTAGAATTGATCGAAGGAAGAATTCAGGATTTAGGGAATGTCGTTTGAGTCTACCAATTCAAAGGATGTCAAAAGATATGAATGATAGGTCGAATCATTTGAAGAATGAAAATTATAAATTTGGAGTTTGCGTCTGTGTCGATCGACATAGACATGTTGATAGGAATTAGTGTCGACCGATGCACACATTGACCGATATGTGTTTGTGTCGATCGACATGGAAATGTGTCGACCAGAAACATGTGTGTCGATCGACACCAAGTGTGTCGACCGACATGAAAGTCATGTCGAATGAATTGAGCTTGTGTCGATCGACATTCCAGATGTTGATCGATATGGGGCTCGTGTCGATTGATACAAGTGATCGACACCAAAACATTGAATCAATAGCTTTGTCGATCGACATGGGTGTGTGTCAATCGACATGCTCTATGTCGATCGACACCACACATGTCGACCAAAATAGAGGCATTTTGCCTTCGGCGGATTTTTCTTGTTTTGGCTCAAACCGTTATCCGGGCTCGTCCAATTGATTTCTTAAAACACACAACGGTTTTCTAAAAAATATAATGAGTCTAGACTTGAATTTAAACATCAAAACATGTTGGAATCGAAATAAACCTCAATATTTCCAAATGGGGCAAATATACCAAAAATGCTCCAAAATAACCACAACTCGATTCCTAGGTCAATTTATAGTTTCCAAGCTCATAATATAACATGCTAACGATGCATAAGTACTTATGAACTCAAGAATAAGCCTAGATCACAACATTTCCAACTACGGCAAAAATAGTAGACATGCTCAAACTAAAGGAATAGCTAGAGAGATGTTCGATTTATACCTCTATGACGTTTATATGTTCACGTAGGCTCGATCAACACTTGATACCTCAATTTCCCACTTCAAAACACAAAAGAAGGGAAGTCTAAGGTTGGAAATGGAAAGTCAACGAAGAGAGGATTCTAAAAAGGTACAGGTTTACCTTGAAATCTCTTCGTCGGAACCTCGTCGGAGCTTTGCCAGAAATATCGCAAGAATTCTCTTGATGAAATTTGAGAGAGAGTGAAAATTGTTAAATTGTGAGGGAAGCTTTCTATTTATAAAGGGGGGGGGGTAATCTCGAAATTATCGAAAGTAAAAAAGTTAATGTAGTTGTTATTCTCATGTCACATATGTCACTTTAACATCACCTCACGTCAACTTGACCGTCGTGTGAAGTGACACACAATTCTCACGTCAAATTATCAATCCGAGATCTTTTCTATTCGCTCTCGTGGAAACTATCTACTCGTAAGAAGATGCATCAATAGCTAGGCAATACAATAGTTGTTTGTTTTCTTTATCTATCTAGCTATGAATTGCAATCTACACTACAATTTGCATACAATCAAACATTCAAACATTTGCTTAATTTACCAATCAATTACTTTTATCAAAGGTTTGGGTAGATTAGAGTAACAAGTCCAACAATCTTAGAATGAAGTGAGTGTTTGTAAACTTCAATTGAGCCAAATTTAACCGAGCTATGTTGTAAACGATTTTAATTCCTATGAAGCTGAGCAATCGACACTATCCTAGTCAATCCCCTTTGTACCGGTCAATTGTCCGTAGATGAAATTAGAAATCTCAAACAGCTACGTTATCGATCCCTAACTCAATCCAAATCGACCGTCGATTATTGCCCTTTAATCCTAGCTCCGCACATGGATTGAAACTAACACTATATGATTGTGCACTTATCACGACTTTTCCGTCCACGTATTGGCTGCAACGGTTACATCAACTACCTATAGATTGGCTATTACCTACATCTAATAGGTATGAACAAGCTCAAGCGTAAATCAAGACTTCATAGAAAAATAAACAGACATAGAAGGTTCAATCCATCTCAATATCCATATTACAACACTCACTTAGGAATTTAGCTCCTCATTCCTTGAATTTGAAGCAATACAAGTTGAAAGATAAGAATTGACAATACAAAGCTTCAAGGTCAAAATTGATCTTCTAGGATTGTCTTCGTTGAATCCAATCCACCTAATCTCCCTCTTCAATTGTCACCAAGTTGATGGAATGATCCTTGGTTCTCCTTGATTCAAGTGGGGAAGGAGGTGTAGAGATGAATCTAGAGGGAAGTTAGTGACGGTTATTTCTCTATTTGGCAAAAAGCTCTTCATTTAATTGATTTTCCCCCTTTTATAGACGAGCTAGCAGGGCCTCGGAATGCCCGAGCCAACCGACGCTCGCCCGAGCCATACTGGGAACCAAAAAACCCTAGAAAATGTGCATTGGCTCGGCCGAGCCAGAACCGCTCGACCGAGCCTGCTCTCTGTCAGCCAGGCTCGGTTGAGCCTGCACTGCTCGGCCGAGCAAAGCCTCTGCCCAGCTCAGCTCGGCCGAGCCTGCTTTGCTCGGCTGAGCGAGTCCTCCAAGCTTCCGAAACCATCCTTTCGTTCTGCTCGGGCGAGCCTAACCTCCTCGGACTCCAAACTCGGGCGATTTTCCTCCAAAACTTCCCAAAAGTGTTGTTTTATGCTCAAAACACATCCTATAACATTTCAAACACGAAAACACGAAAACAAGACAAAAAGAACAACAAAAACATATGATATGAGGGTAAAATGGCCACAAACATGCAAGTTCACACATCGAAAAATAGGTCATTTTACACACATATCATAATCCCCCAAACTTGAACCTTTGATTGTCCTCAATCAAAACAAAGTAAAACCATTAATCTACCTCGTGCAATACCTCATAGCTCATCAAGATTATCTAAGCATGTTAAAGTAAAACAAGATTATCACCTAATTTTGTGACAAGGTTAATGCTAAGGACATGAACCACTCATCAAAAAATGGATACTAGAAACGAAAGCACTCCCTCACGTGTTTAGGGACGATGAGATTCACACACTCACAAGATATCGAGCTTGATTTCCATAGGCTTGCATCCATTCTCACCACTATACTACAACGAGTTAGTTTCTAGAATAAAAAAGGTCTTTTCACGGGTTGTAACGTGGCTAACTAAAAGGTGGGTGATTTTGGGCCAAAGTGACTAAACTTCTCAATTTCCCAAAACCCCCAAACTTGTTCTTTTCGAATCACTACAAACCCCATTCATTTCACAACACACTTTTTTTTCTTTTCTCTTTTCTTTTCTTTTTCATAATTTTTAATTGCACCATCATTCATTCATTTTGTCGGTGCCTCCTTTTTTTTTTCTTTTTCAAACACTTGCACCAAAAAATTTTGTTGGTGCCACATTTTCTAGGATTCAAACCAATCCTTTATTTCATATCTTTCATGCCTCAACATTTCCCATCAATACAAATTCAATCAATTCCCAACCCAACTCTCATCACTATATTCACCCTCATACACTCTTTCCCCCTAAATATGGTCCTAATCATATCAAAGAAGATTCACCAATAAAGCTCAATCACGGGGGTCAAAGATACGAAAGACAAAATAATGATAACAACCACCTTACACTCCCAGTGTGAAAGGTAGGACTAAGAATCGATGGCCTAAGATCATTTCCTAGTTACACACTCATGCCAATAGATAGAGAATGGATGCAAGTTCTAGATCTCGCACTCTCAATCTTGCCACTCACAAACAATAAAGATATGACAATATCATGGCTCAAACCTCACAGCTTTTTGTCAAGTCCTATGCATTAACCACACACAAAACTCGACAATTCAAAAGTTAAACTTAAGACATGCTTCGACAACTAGATTCCGCCTTATCATTGGTTGAGATAAACATCCAACTTCACCAAGTAAATCATGATTCAAACCTCAAGTCTAGTTCGGGTTCATCACACACACACAAGCACACAACATCCTAACCACAATCTACATGCCATAAAACAATGTAATGAATCTAATTGGTAGAAAGAACGATAGAAAGCGTTACCCATCGGCACACACGATCAAATCGCTCTCCAGGACCTTATTTGTACCTACTAGATCAACACAAACACCACCAAACACTTGAGCATAAAACAAACCAATAAAGCTCTCATATCCACCAAACTATCCACAAACCAAATATCAACAATGATAAGATCATATCCAATAGTTCCACCATTCAAACCTGTTGGTCCCGGTTTTTCAGAGTATAAAGCGTTACGCAGCGGAAATAATGTTAAGTGTTTTCTTGCACGCTACTTACACTCAGCTGACAACTGGCAACGGGTCAGCTGGTGCTGGTTACTCAGTACACAGCTGACAACTGAGAAGTGTCAGCTGGTGATTCAAAACTTGGAATATTTAGCCAAGTTTGCACAGTTATATATCAGGTTCAGGATATACTCCAGCACTTGAGTGCTGGGTTTAAAATATGAATGAAAGACTGAAAGCTGATAAATAACAAAGGATTTTTATAGTGTTTCGATCAATCGATCTACGTCCACTCTCCAGTCGAATCACTGGAAATTTCACTAAGAGTAATCAGGTACAGGTCTCCTACGATCTATCTCTAGCTGGTGAATGCCTCGTCCACCAGTTCACTAGATCAACCGCTCCCGGTCCTGGAACCTTCTTCAACTCTTCACAGCTAATGGAGTGCTAGCACGTCACTTCAACCTCCACAGCTAGCTGGGTGTTTTAGTTCTCCCAAGAACGTAAAAGTCTCTACGGCAGAATGCCCGTAATAACTCAAGTGCTGGTAAGCACAGGAGCTGCTGTGAACTCTCTCGAAGGAGAAAGAACACCGAGTGAGATCTTTAACTTACAAGCTTAAAGCTTGAAGTCTCGTGTTTGATAAATCAACACACGGAAAGCTTATGAAAAGCCTCGGAAGTTCTGTAAGCGTTTTGACAGCGTTTTTGCTAGTTCGTTCGTAAGAATTTCCAGGTCTGAGAACTTGAATGTTGACGGTTCCGACGTATTTATAGACGCGGGATCCGATTCAAACTTTCTAGCCGTTTGGACTCATCCGGAAAGGTGTTAGACCTGGGATGTCCTTCTGACGGCGGCAATGTTTTGCCGGAAAGGACCCATACCTTTGTCCGCTTTATCTGACACAGATCTCTTTGTGTCAGAACGACTCTCTCTGTCAGTCCTAGGAATAAGACTGGCGTCTTGTGACTGATAGACTTTAAGTTATCCTTCCTTAAAGTCATATTTTGTCAGTCGATTCCTCAGAGAATCTTCTTCTTGTCTCTACTACGAGGGGAGAGAGAATCTGGAATTCTGCTGGTAACATCCGACTGGTAGATCATACTGGTGATCTTGTGCTGGCAGTCTCTGCTGGTGACTTGCCCTGGCATCATCTAAGTCTACCAAGTCTCTGGATGTTAACTCTTTTCGGAATCTCCCATGACTGGTGAAATCACCGCTGGTGAATAGTGTACGCACAAACACGTATTCCGCTGGTTAGATTTGTCAGCCGTCTGCTGGTGAAATCCTTCCCAACTGGTGAACAGTGCCAGTCATTAGCTCTTCTGATGCTGGTGAACAGTAGCCAGCCATAAGCTCCTCTCATGCTGGTGAACAGTGCCAGCATGAGTCTTTGTCAGTCGCCTGCTGGTGAAAACCTTTTCCACCAGGTAAGTGCTTCTCATGCTGGTGAACAGTGTCAGCATGAGACTTGATCAGCTGCGACTTACAACTCAAAAGACCTAAACAGGACTTTACATTTGAGACTAGAGCTATCTAGAGACAACTGACGCTGGTAGGACTTAGGATTTGATCCACCAAAACTATAAACTATACAAGTACGCTACTGAGGGCGGAAACCTTGGACAGATTTCCCAACAAAACCAAACCAATAATCCAAACCACAAACCATGCATAATAGGAAGTATTCAATCATGTCAACTCATTAATGATTCTATCCACAATCACAATCAAACAATCCTCAACCAAATTCACTTCCAAAACCACTTTCCACCATCATTCCACTATCAAAAATCTATACACATAAATCCTTTTTCCACTAGCTCCACCAAACATACCATCAAAGCCAATGTTCAACAAACTCAAACCCATGAAAAGATCCATACATATCATCAAAAGAAACATAATCCCAAAACTTTCATCCAAGGTAGAATATCAATAAAGGTACAACCAAATCAAATCATATCCAATAAAGGTCAATATCCAACAACCTAAACTAATTGCAAGATAAAGGATAGGAGAGGGAGAAGAATAAACCGAGGCACTGGCTACCGGCACATCCCCCCAAACTTAGTCAAGTGAGACTAAGTTTGCAAAAATGGTGGACGGTGCATCGTCACTCCTCTCGATCTTGTAGTTCCTCCTACAAACACTAAACCAAACAAACTAGACATTTATTCAAAATCAAAGCAACTAAAAGAAATTAAACAAAAGAAAGAAAATTGGTTGGGTTGCCTCCCAACAAGCGCTTCCTTATCATTGGTAGCTAGACGACCTTACCACATCACCCATTATCAAAAATCATGTGGGTTATTAATACACCTTTCTTCCTTAATCGGCATTTACTTGGAAGAAACTTGTCCAAGGCGATCTTTCTTTCACCCCTTTCATCTCTCCAAGGAAGATTTACTCTCATGACGAACTCGTAAGTCAAAGGTGGTAATTCCTTCTTCGATTTGATCTCTAAGGCATCATCCAATTGAATCCAAAGTATATAAGTCTCAACTTGTCCCTCATTTGGAATGATCATCAACTTCTCATCACCTCCTTTGCCGATCAAATCATATGTTTCATCCACTATCTCTCCTAGGATCACCTCCTTTTCCCTCTTATCTATCACTAATGAAAGAGAAACAAGCACCATGTCACCACTTGGACCTCCCGACATTATTTCCTCATCATTTTTCTCTTCCTCATCATTTTGTACAAATGCCGGAACTTCTTTCATGACCTCAAGGGAAGGTATTACAAGAACACCATTCTTCTCACTTTCAATATGTATTCTTTCCTCCTTGGTGCTAACATCCTCTTTCTCTTCTTGAGGTAACTCTTTATCTTCTTTCCTTAATTCTTCTTCTTGCATCTCTTTTACTCTTGTATCTTGAAATCTTACTTCCTTAAGTATCATAACCGCATCCTCACATTCATCTTCCAAAATTTTATATTCTTCCACTCGAGGCTCCTCACTCACTTTTTTCAAGATTTCGAATAATTGCATTTTTAATTCGAAAAGGTTTCCCTCGAGCTTATCCGGTTTCCTCTCCAAAGCTTCCCGAGATAATCTCGCTTCTCTAACTCTTTCATGATCATGGCTGCCCCACTCATCACAATGCACTCTTGTCATGGATGGATTCCAAGTTTGGTTCTCATAGAGTCTACATGGAGAGTAGCCATTAGATGGGGGATAGTTCATGTTGTTCCGGAGGTCACAATTCCCCCATTTATCTCTATAGCTTTCATTACTACACTCCTCTTCTTCATTTCCCCAACTTGACTTCATAATGCGATCATGTCTAATCTCTTCCATCCACGAGTAGCTCTCTTCAAATACCAACCGGATTGGCTGCCCCGGTCGTTGTCTCTCCAACATCTTTGCTCTCATCTCATCCAATTCCCTTAGGAGATTGTTAAGCCTCTCCGAGTGAGTTTCTCGATGATTCTCCATTTGACACCTACAACAATCCAACAAACTCAAAGTACCAACAAATACAAAAACAAACAACAAATTTATTCACACAAAAAAAAACACAAACACCTAGCCTACCACACTTCAACTTTCAATAATTCCACAAAACCTACTAAAAGATTCCCCGGCAACGGCGCCAAAAACGCGACCGTCGTGTGAAGTGACACACAATTCTCACGTCAAATTATCAATCCGAGATCTTTTCCATTCACTCTCGTGGAAACTATCTACTTGTAAGAAGATGCATCAATAGCTAGACATTACAATAGTCGTTGGTTTTCTTTATCTATCTAGCTATGAATTGCAATCCACACTACAATTTGCATACAATCAAACATTCAACAATTTGCTTAATTCACCAATCAATTACTTTTATCAATGGTTTGGGTAGATTAGAGTAACAAGTCCAACAATCTTAGAATGAAGTGAGTGTTTGTAAACTTCAATTGAGCCAAATTTAACCGAGATATGTTGTAAACGATTTTAATTCCTATGAAGCTGAGCAATCGACACTATCCTAGTCAATCCCCTTTGTACCGGTGAATTATCCATAGATGAAATTAGAAATCTCAAACAGCTACGTTATCGATCCCTAACTCACTCCAAATCGACCGTCGATTATTGCCCTATAATCCTAGCTCCGCACATGGATTGGAACTACCATTATATGATTGTGCACTTATCACGACGTTTCCGTCCGTGTATTGGCTGCAACGGTCACATCAACTACCTATAGATTGGCTATTACCTACATCTAATAGGTATGAACAAGCTCAAGTGCAAATCAAGACTTCATTGAAAAGTAAACAAAAATAGAAGGTTCAATCCATCTCAATATCCATATTACAACACTCACTTAGGAATTTAGCTCCTCATACCTTGAATTTGAAGCAATACAAGTTGAAAGGTAAGAATTGACATTACAAAGCTTCAAGGTCAAAATTGTTCTTCTAGGATTGTCTTCGTTGAATCCAATCGACCTAATCTCCTTCTTCAATTGTCACCAAGTTGATGGAATGATCCTTGGTTCTCCTTGATTCAAGTGGGGAAGGAGGTGTAGAGATGAATCTAGAGGGAAGTTAGTGACGGTTATTTCTCAATTTGGCAAAAAGCTCTTCATTTAATTGATTTTCCCCCTTTTATAGATGAGCTAGCAGGGCCTCGGAATGCCCGAGCCAACCGACGCTCGCCCCAGCCATCCTGGGAACCACAAAAACCTGGAAAATGTGCATTGGCTCGGCCGAGCCAGAACCGCTCGACCGAGCCTGCTCTCTGTCAGCCAGGCTCGGTCGAGCCTGCACTATTCAGCCGAGTGAAGCCTCTGCCCGGCTCAGCTCGACCAAGCCTGCTTCGCTCGGCCGAGCGAGTCCTCCAAGCTTCCGAAACCATCCTTTCGTTCCGCTCAGGCGAGCCTAACCTCCTCAGACTCCAAACTCGGGCGATTTTCCTCCAAAACTTCCCAAAAGTGTTGTTTTATGCTTAAAACACATCTTACAACATTTCAAACACGAAAACACGAAAACAAGACAAAAGAACTACAAAAACATATGATATGAGGGTAAAATGGCCGCAAACATGCAAGTTCACACATCGAAAAATAGGTCATTTTACACACATATCACAACTCCACATCTCTTTGCGTCATTGCATAGGAGACCGAGATATTTCATCGATCAACGAAAATTTATCGATCAATAATGATAGTCCCGAGATCAGAGTCATCGTGGCGGGTACAAACAACAAACATACATGAAATGCAGCAGAATAATAATGTTCACTTGCACACTTAAGTACTTTATCAAGATTTTTTAGCTCATCTTGAACTTAGGGTTTCTTACAGTTATACTCTAGCAACTTGGTTGCTAGGTTTCAAAATCAAACACAAGAAACAGTAATCAATAAAACAGTAAAGAGACACAATATTTATAGTGGTTCGATCAAATAGATCTACGTCCACTCCTTAGCCAAAACGCTAAGAATTTCACTAAGAAAGTATACAAAATACAAGGATTCGTCTTTCACTTGTAGCAGGCGGTGAACCTTCGACACAACCACTACAAAACTATGCTCCGTTACTTTGTTCTTCTCAGTCAGCTGCAGCTCCGGTCAAGTCAAGGGCAAACCTTCGTAAAACTTGTCCTTCGCTGCTAGGGAGAGATTTTAAAGTTCTCTCCTGAACTTGATTGTTTTCGGCAATATGCCCATCGGAGTCAATCTCTTTTCAGAGATGTGACTGCTGGATGCTTCCTAGGATGGAAGGTATCCCAATGATTGGATTCTCGACCGAAGTCAAGGAATCTCTTAAAGGCATTGTCAGATATTCATTGGAAGACACTCCTGTTGTTGAGAGCTTTGAATACACTTTTATCTCGTGCTCTCAACTGACTACTTTCTCACTCTTTGTTTTTCAAATGAATCTCGTTGTTAATGCTTTTTAAGACGTGGTTGAGGTTCCTTAGCTCGTGAGTAATGGAAGCAGTAGTCGTCTCTCACTTCTGGATTTGTATTTTATACTTGGAGATTCAAACTTTGAATCTCTATACCCGTTAGACACAATGGCTCCTTCGTCCAAGAGTGGTTCGACTTGATCCATCCTTTCTGGCGTCGTACAGTACTTTCCGACCTACTTTGGGAAAGTTTTATCCTTTGCGTGTACGTCTGTGAGAACAGTAGTGTCTTATCTTAGAATTTTTTTGTTATTCCTTTTCATTTGTAATTGTAATGCTCAAATCAAATGAATGAAAATGGAATCAGACTTGGACGATTCCTTATTGTCGATTTCTAAGTTTTTATTGCGTACTAAAGTTGATATACACTTTAGTGTATTCAACGAATTTACATACGCTTGCTTTGGATTAGTTGTGAATGCCTGCTAATTTATTTGGGTGCTAGAATTTCTAGCAGACTCCTTGCAGCATTTACATATATCTTAATCAAGAAATATTCCCAGCACATATTGAGGGGGAATTATCTAAAACCAATCCCTTCTACAATAAAGATGGATTAACTCTGAGTTAGACTACTAGCTTAGCATAGCTTTGTCCTTAGAAATTTTTTGTAAAACTCAGATATTTTTCCTCTTAATTCAGCAAGTGATAGTAAGCTTTGATCGCAACAAAAAAGGGGAAATTGATGGGAAATTATTCCTAAATCTCCCTTAGGATCATATTGTAAAAGGTTTTGTTGGATCAAACCTGAGTAGATTGGTCGATCAATTGCTGAATTCTAGTATAGTCTAGCAACTCTTGTAATGTCCTATATAGGCTAAGTATCGAGTTGTAATAGAATAGATTGCTAGAATCATTCCTAGTAGATTGTGGCTGCTAGAGATATTAGCAGACGAGGATGACTTTTAGAGATAATAGCGATCAAGTGCTAAGGAGAGGATTGCCAAGGAGATAGCAATCCTATGTCAAAGGAAGAGACTGCTAAGATCAAGTACTCCACAGTCGGAAGAACAAGTAGCAGAATGCTAGAAGAAGATTAGCATTTGCTCAAAGCAAAGTATAGCGGAATGCTGAAGGAGTCAGCATTCGCTAGCATGTAGCAGATTGCTAAAGGCGATAGCAATCCGGAATCAAAGGAATCAAGTGCTAAACGTGAGCAACTGATGAGCAGTCAGCAGTCCGATTCATGATTTAGCAGATTGCTAGAAAGGCTTAGCAGATCGTTCCGAGAAGGCTTAGCAAGGTGAGATAGCTAACAACCATTTTCTTCTACCTTTTTTTGCTGCAATCAAAGAGGGGGAAGAAAGGAGACTTGCTGAAGCCGAGCAGAGGAAGAAAGAGGAAGAAGCTCTGGCTGCAGCTGAGGAGGAAAGGAGGCTAGAAGTTGAAGAAATTAAGAAGAAGGAGGAAGAGCTCAATAAGAAAGAGCTCGAACTGAGGATTAAGAAGTTGGAGATGGACAATGAGAAGCTTGCGAAGAAGATGGAGCGGGATGCAGCAGAACAAGAAGCGAGCAAGGCTTAGGGTGAAAAATTCATGCAAATGATGATGAGCAAGTTCGATGAGCTTGATAAGAAGAAGTCTGCTCCCGACTCTTGACCTCATCATCTGCTGCTGGGAGTCAGCGATCTCCGTTGTCAAGACCTCCACATTCTGTTACACAGAGGAAACATCCAACTTCACCTCAGCAACCTCAGTGCGGATGTCTGACACTTCGGTCCTGAACTCATCAATCTCCTTCCTTATTTCTGCCTTGTCCATCTCAACACGCTCATTCAGGGAAGATAGAGCACTTCGCATCGCTTTTTGCACGGTTGAATCCACGTAAGATTGGAAGTCATAGGAACTTACAGGTGTAGCTTCTAATGCAGAAGATGTTGTTGCTAACACCAGGTCCAGACCTTCAACAGTTGTAGTCCCTTCCTGGCTCGGCTGTGCTATCTCTAAGGCTTCAGCATTTGCTTGTTGAGCAGCAGAGTAGCGCGACTCTTCATCCATCAACAGCTTAGCACCCGCCATGATCTGAGCAATTTCAGCATCATGAGCAATCTGAGCCTGAGCATCCATGTAGCGTTCTTCCTCATTCAGCATCCTCTGAGTAGCATCCAATATCTGAGCAGTTTCAGCCTCCTTAGCTTCCTCAGCTTGGGCAGCTTTTATGATGCTAAGAATGTCCAGGTCCAAAAACAAGACAATTAGTCTGTCCTTTTCACTCAACTCAGCAGCCTCACACTCAGCAATCATTTCAGCCTTTCGGACTTCCATCCTTTCCTTCTTTAGTGCTTCATATTCTACTTGACGACGACGATACTCAGTAGCCGCTCTAGCCAGGCACTTTGAAAGCTCAATCCAGGCATCTGAGTAACCATCAGGGGAAAAAGAGGATGGCGGCAATGATTTGGAGTTGGAGAACACTCGATGAGAACAGATCGCCTGCAGTCTGGCAATGACCCGCTTGTCTGAGTACTGCTTGGATCGGGCTACTTGGTCAACTCAATCATTCGCCCATGACTCTTCCTTCCTCCAGAAATTTAAGCCTCGAGCAGTGGTGACCAGCATCCTTTCCTCAAAGCACAGCTGATGCGTCACATAATTAATAAATTTCTATCTTCTCAGCTCCTCGGCTAAAACCTTCCTTGGCTCTGTCGTCTCATCGATCTCAACATAGAAGACATTGGCTAAGTCTCTTTCAACTTCTGCCGAAATGAATTCTTCGATCTCAAACAGCATCGAAAGTACATATCCACTCGCCTCCTCTTTGATATGAAAAGGAGCACACCACTTAGCAATCCTTCTCAACTTGAATCGGGGCCCTGGAAGACCGTCCAAGGGAACTCGTAGCTGATTATTCGTTCCCCTGTTAATCTTCCTCAGGAAGCATGCGTCATAAACATCCTCAGATTCACCATCGGAATCTGATTCAGAATAAACATCTTCATATCCTGCTGGAGTCTATTTGTTGGCCTGCTCTTCTCCTTTAGTGCTTTCATTCATGTCGAAGATGCTAGCAATTTGCTCAGCACCTTGACCTTCGGCAATGTTAGCAGTCTGCTCAATGTGCGGCTCTTCAGCAATCTCACCCTCACCCTCATCATGTTGTCCTGCTCCAGAACGACCAGCATCCTTATCTCTGGGCGACATCTCCTCATCAGAGCTACTACTGCTTAGCTCCTCATTTGGTTCACGAAATTAAACACTCTTCCCTTTGTTTTGCTCTGGCATATTAAATGCTCCGGACTGCAGGAGTTGATCAAGCTCCTTGTCGGACATTGCTTCCTCCTCGGGCACTATGGCTCCACTAGCATCGACTTTCAGAATGGTGACATTGATCCATCCACCTTCCTTTGCTTTCCATTTCTTCTACTTTTCTGCTTCGATAGCTTGCTGGGAAGCCTCCCGTGCCGCCCGCTCCAACATCATCTGCTCGAGCTTTTTCTTATATGTAATCTGCTCCTTTGCCCTTTGCTCTGCCTTCCTCTTCCTCTTCCTTTCATTTATTCCTTTCAATCTTTCAGATAAGGGCTTGGAAGATAAAGGACTACCCTTCTTCTGATCCTCTGCTTTCGGAGTCTCAGCCTCCTGCTCAGGAGTCTCTTTAGCAGCATCCTTCTGCTCCGATGTCTTCACCAACCTCCTCCTGGTTCTCTTCTTCTCTTCTTTTGTCGGCTTAGCAGGAGTGGGGATCTCCTTAGAGATCAGATCCAGTGGCTTCTGAACTCGCCTCCTAGTCCTCTTCTTCTCGGGCGTAGTGATCTCTATTCGGGGCCTCTTTGGAATGGTAGTAGCGAGAGGATCCAGTAGAGCAGTGGGCACAGGAACCTCTTCTCCTAGCTCGAGCTTCTCAATTTCTTCAAGCTCCGCGAACCATTTCTCTTTCTCTGCTTCTTTCCTAGCAGCTGCTATCTTCTCCAGAGTCATAGCAATGGCATGCTCCAACTGCTACAAGGCTAGCTCAGTGATAAGTTGATATTTTTACCAACTTATGTATTGTTTCTTTGTCTATTTTGGTGATGTTTGAATCGTTTTAAGTGTCTTTTTGAGCATACATTGGCTTTTGTGCTTTTTATGGTGTGTTTGATGAATCATGCAGGTTTTTGGATGAAAATCGGAGGATTTTGGAAACTTGTTCGCCACAGCTTCAGTGAAGATCGATGAAAGAACTCGAAGAGATCAACGCATGAGTACTGAAGCAGGACCACCGTCGATCGATGCCAACCGGCCGTCGATCGACGCTGCTTTGTCCTTCCCGTTGATCGACGAAGGATTGGTCGTCGATCGACGGAGTGTCGCGGGGCAGATCATATCTTTTCTTTTTTCTGAAGATAAACACATATCTAACTCCTAGATATGGTAGAATTCATCCACAACATCTATAAAAAGGCTGAAGAATTCGAAAATCAGAGCAAGAGGGCAAGAGAGAAGAGAATTAAATTGAGAGAAACATCACAAGGAAGAAGAAGAAGAAGATCATTGTGTTGGAGATTGAATCTCTTGGGAAGATTCAGCTTTCCTTTTTATCTTTTCATTTCTTGTTCATTGTCTATGATGATTAAGATTAGAATTATGTGTAAC
>JAPKLW010000505.1:469018-482721 GCA_026898455.1 Plectranthus barbatus
CCGTAGAACTTTAGGAGTTAGTTAATTAATCTTGAGACCGACAGGAGATAGATAATTTATTAATCTACTTTATGAATTGTACAACAAAGAAGTTCTTAATAGCTTTCTGATGTTTCACTGTGTAGAGGAATTAAAATTGGAAAATAATCAATTTGTTTATGCATGTCATACTTGATAGGGAGAAAAGCCTAGAATCTGTACATCTTATCCATTAGGTTTTCCAAAGTAAATTTATTTTCAAAATTGTTTTCTTGAGATAATTAAATTTCAAAACCCTTTATTTTTAATTTTACCTATCCAGTACTTTAAGAACTCTTAAGTTAGTACTTAGGATTTTTCGTTGTTACTTTCCTCGTGGGATCGATAATTTAATTTGCCGCTATATTATTAGCTTTGCTAAGTCGCGGGTTAAAAATATACGCGATCACTCAGCAGGGTCAGGATGCTCTGGAGATGTGGGAATTGCGGTGTCCACATTCGTCGTGCCCTTCAAAATCCTCGGGCGGCTAGCATTGGGATGAGAGGTTGCCTTCCTCGTTTGAGGATTGAAGTGAAGGGATTCGTGAACTGAATCATGAAGTCCGTTTGCCCAGATCGTTAATTGGAATATCACAAAATAAATTGCTATGATTGTGATTATACCTAGCATGCTCCTATTGATTATGCATAAAGAAGGTTTATGCGGAATACCTGGATTGCGAAACCCTGAAGAACGAGTGCGCGGAGATTCCTCTTGATCTCTTTTCCACGCACAAAGATTAATTCCGTAACAGATAAAAGGAATTAAATCTGATTAAAATATAATGATATTTTCGGAAACAGAAGAGGGAGAGAAGAAATTTGATCCTCCTTGTCTGATTTTCTGATCTGTATCCCAACTCAATCTGAATATCTGATGAAGATTCCCTTTAGATTCCTTGCCCGGTTGAGAAGCAAAATTTCCTCCTCGTTTCTTAGATCTAGTCGATCACCACAACTCCCAAATTCTGGTTTGCTGTGTGCAACTTATGATCTTGTGGTGTGTTGAGATCTGAGGAGCTGAGGCCTATTTATAGAAAAATACTAGACTTCTATTGGGACTGAGTTTCATGGGCCAGACCAGGGACCAGAATGCAAATAGCAAATAAGGCCTATCAATTAATTAATTCGCTTATTCAACCCAGAATATAATTAATTAATTAATATTGATTCATTCCGCCAGAGAATCAATACTGTCCTACCTATTTGCTACCACGTTTTGAGGTACGGGTTGCATGGGCTCAGTTTATCCCCACATTTAAGGTTACAGACATTCGTTAATTAATTTAAGCTCTAACAAGCTATTTAATTAATTAACATCTTATATTCATGAGTCAATCCACTCAAACCTTTTCACTTATGCTTGAAATTAATCAGCCTGCAGGACTTTAGCATAAAGAACCTTTTGAGCTGCTGAGGGAATATAACCATCCTATACTGGATGTGGTTACCTAGTTCCAGTACCAGACAGTCATACACAAACTGCTATCACCCAAGATACAGATATACAATCTCAACCAGAGCCTTTCACTGCAACTCAAAGTAATACATAGTGTGCATATACTTCTGTACCTTCATATAGGCTTAGGATCTCATCAAGCCATAGAGATTTAGATTATTTTAATATCAGATAAAAGAATCTATCTCTATTTAGGTCCTTATCAATGTGTGCCCCACACCAGCATACCAAGCCATCCAAGATAAGATGCTTATTACTGCGTATGCTGCAGCCTACACCGATAGTTTATCCTGGAACTGTCTCAGCTGTGATGACTATTTATATCTCGCTAGGTCAAACGATCCATACGATCTTCCGTGATCTACTAGACACCGTATGATCTTCCTATCAACGAGATAAGAGGATAATTGTGTTTGTGACACATGTTTGTTTATTCAGATAGGAGATGAACATACAACATTTATGATTCTCAGTATATTAAACAATCGACCATGTACATAATATACCAATCATAATGCTTTCAGTATATAAATCCATCATGAAGTCCGTCGGAAGCAACCTCTCCCCTGCACCTAGCCTTTTCTTATGAAAAAACATTTCTAAGAACTTACTGGTTTTCAACCCAAAATTCACATTCGAAGAGAATGTGCCATCCCTCTTCACAGTCACATTCTTCTTCACATGCTCCAGCCACCTCCCTTAAAAGAACTCGGCCCAATTTCCCTTCACCTTGTCCACCAAGGCCATCATCACGGAATACCGGTGAGCAGACATCTGGGAGTATGAACCAGCATCACACTGGAATATTTTGATCACCAGCTCAACCAGTAGCTTGTATTCCCCTTGAAATTGGTTGATAGGGTGTGCGACCTTGAAGGTGATCGGCTGGCTTTTGTTATCTTTCACTAGCTCAGGCTTCTTCCACAGCTTCCATCACTACTCCATCTCAGCCTGATCATGTAGCTTATACTGAGCAATTCGAGTACCGTATTTGGGAAGCCCAAACTTGGCAGCAAGTATATCGGCATTTACCTCCAATATCGTACCAAACACCGAAGTCTTAAAAGACTTTTCAGAGGGCTCCTCCACTACCGCCCTAGCATAAAACTCGGACACCATATGTGGGTGGAACCACGATGGCTCTGCTGACAAGTACCTAATAACTCCAGCTTTTTCAAGAACTTCCATGAGCCAATTTGGAAATTGCGTAGCAGCGAGAGGGGTGTATAGAACCCTATCTTTCATAATCTGCGTTGCGCGTCTCTGCTTGTTGGAAAGGTTGGACTGCGCCATGGTCTTGGCAAGCGTCACCAACTGACCATATGAGATATTGTCCTCCACACCCTCCTTGACGACGCCGGTGTATTGAGGTGCCCACCTCTCATGGAGAGTCATGGTGGAAGAAAGGGATTGAATAGGAAGACCGGACTCAATAGACGAATCCGATGGGGCGGTATGAACAGATGGTTCGGAATGATGTGATTGGGTGGGGGATTCATGGTTAGCAGCCATTGTAAACGAACTTAGGAAATTTTTGAGAGAGATTGGGAATTTTTTTAGAACTTAAAGACAAGAAGGCTTAGGGATTTGAATTTCTATAAAGTGAAGGAAGTCGAGTAAGTGAAGCGCATATACCTTACAGGTAAAGATCTGACGGTTGGGGTTACGCCTCATTGGATGCAATCGGTGGCTGGGCTTCGCGAGGACATTTCGTATGGTGACCCACGCCCCTACGAACTTGAGTGTCGATGACGTGTCAAGCTCTGGTTCGTCGCCGCTGTCTGCACGAAATAAATGCACGTCCCATTTGAAATTCAAATTCATCCCGCATTTGACTTCCTTTGCATGGTGGAGACTGCTACGGGTTGGACTCAGCAGTCTGCTATCATAAGAAATCCTTAGCATGCACATGAGTCTGCTGAGAGCTTGGACTCAGCACTCAATTCATACAGGTATATTCTGCTGAGGGTTCAGTAGCCAAATCCTCTAGCAATCTTCAATGAATATTCCCCAATATCAAACACCTTCGGGAATGCTAAGAGCTTGGACTTAGCACTCCTCTGCTATCTGTTCAGCAGTCTTGACGTAGCATCAAGATCTAGCAGTCTACAAACGTAAGCTTTGATACATCTCTCCATCTCCTTCAGAACTTCAAAAAATCCGGAAAGGATGAGAATAACAACTCATTCATCTATAGCATCATCTATCTCCATAAGGCCTAACTTAATGCATAATTCTTTAAATCTGGCCTCAGCTAGCTGTTTAGTGAATGTATCCGCAATCTGTTCTTCAGTGCATATATATTGGACGTCGATATCCTTCTTCTCTTGATGATCTCTGATGAAGTGATGTCGGATATCAATATGCTTCGTCCTCGAATGATGAACTGGGTTCTTCGTTATGCACATTGCACTATTGTTGTCGCAGTAGATCGGTACACATTCAGGAGGAATGTTATAATCTTGCAATTGCTGCCAAATCCACAAGACTTGCGAACAACAGCTAGCGGCTGCTACATACTCTGCTTTAGTAGTAGATGTAGCCACTGAGTGCTGCTTCTTGCTAAATCAGCTAATAAGCTTGTGTCCAAGGAATCGGCATGTCCCATTGGTGCTCTTCCTATCGATCTTGCACCCTCTAAAGTCTGAATCTGAGTAGCCACTCAATGCTAGACCGTATGACTTTGGATACCAAATTCCTAGATCCTCGGTGCATTTGAGATATCGTACAATCCTCTTAGCAGTGTCCATGTGCGATTTTTTGGGATTTTCTTGATATCTCGCACATAGTCCAACAGCATACGATATATCAAGTCTGCTAGCTGTGAGATATAGCAGTGAACCGATAATACCTCGATAGAGAGTAGGATTCACATCATCTCCTTCTTTTTCAAGCGCAGCTATACAGGTCGTGCTTATTGGAATCGTTAGAATCTTTGTCTTCTCTAGACAATACTTAGCAATCAGGTCGCGGGTGTATTTCTCTGATGAATAAATATCCATTCGCTTGATTGCTGGACTTGTATTCCGAGAAAGTATGACATCTTTCCCATCATACTCATCTTGAAGTTGCTCGTCATAAGCTTCGAAAACATGTCGCACAAGTTTGAATTCTTCGATCCAAAATTAATTTCGCGACATAAATCTGTACAAGCAAGATAATTCCTTTGTCCTTAATACGAAAGAGAGTCTGGTCTATCTTCCCTTTCTTGAATCCATTAGCTAGCAAGAACTTAGACAAAATTCTATACCACGCTCTTGGTGCCTGCTTCAAGCCATATAAAGCTTTCCTTAGCCAATAAATTTGATCTCCCTGCTCAAAGCCTGGAGGTTACTCAACTTAAACTTCCTCCTTGAGCTCACCATTAAGAAAGGCGCTCTTCACATCCATGTGCATCACAAAAAACTCATGATGTGCAGCATATGCTAGGAATAGACAAATAGCTTCCAGTCGGGCTACTGGAGCAAACGTCTCGTCATAGTCTATCCCTTCGCAGTGTCTGGGTTGGATTGCAATCACTCATAGACTTAGTTAGGTCAATACACATATTTTCGAAAGAATTCAAGATCTACGGAGTCCTCACAAGTAGTAGATCTGAACAGCACCGGGATACAGATCTGAAGATCTAATCTGGAGAAAACAGATTTCTCTCTTCCCTTTTTGTTTTCGAATTTTATTCTAAGAAATTAGATTTCTAATTTCTGATTCCGCAGATAAAATCGGATTGCGTGGTTGAATTCAAGTTGGAAATTCAAACCCAAAAGATCAGTTCAGACTCGACGGAATAACGGTAATTCCTCAATCCACAATTCTGGTAATTAAATTCATAGGAGCATGCTAGGATCTATCTTGTATTTAATTATGCATAAAATCCATAAATCGATCCGGTTCAGTTTGGTTTTGGTGATTCGGTTCACGGGAAAACCCTACAATTGGTATCAGAGCCAGGTTCTTGATTTATGGCTCTTTTGTGGATAATTAAATTCGATATGCATGTATGTATGAATTTATTGTTGTGGATGGTTTTTGTTCCTCGTGGCAACCCGTGTGATTCAGCCCGCGGTGATTTATCCGTGTAGGGCTGAATTATTTTTGTAAAATTACGAGAAAATCCATGATTAGTGTAGATTTGAAAGATTGTTATAGAATAGATTTTTCTGTAATTTTCAAATTATGTAATTGGAAGGGTCGAGGATGAAGAACGAAGATGGAGCTGACGTAGGGCCGGCGGAGGACGACGGCCGACGTGGCACGCGGCGCGCGGCCGGGGCATGCAGCGCCCGCACGGCGCACGCTGACAGCAGCCACGGGGCGCGCGGCGGCTGAGCAGCAGCGGCGGTGGTCGTCGTCGGCTGATGCTGTCCCGTTGTGGTGGCTTGTGGTTTTGGTGGTTTGTGCAATCCTGTGTAAACCCTAGGGTTTGCATTAGGGTTAGGGCAAATCATCAGATCACAAAGGCCTAAATCCCAAAAGATTTGGTGAATCAAGATTTGGAGGCCCTTGATGATTTGGGAAGATTTGAAAAGATTTGGAATTATCCAAATTAAATTCAAATTCAAATTGTAATAAATAGAATTTATTTTTCTATTTTGGGGCCACGAGGAATTTTCGTTTGCCTTAATTGTCTTCGTATGATATGTGATTTATTTATGTGCGCAATTAAGCATGTGTAGATAATAGGAAGAGCATGATTTATCGCTTTTATTATTTACAGCTTTCCAAGCATGCTTATGTGATTAGTTTCTTATTGGATTATATTTTGGGAATTTTTGGGCTTGTATTATTACATGCAAAAATTTGGGAAATATAATGACAAAGAAATTATGTGTGCGCATAAAGAAACCTTTTAAAAGAAAAATACTAAGCAGATTTTTTAATTAAAATCAATAGACCTCCACAAAGTGGTCCTAGGCTGTAAGTGTAACTCTCGTTCTAGTAAACGTCTACGAGTGTAGCTTGCTAGTTCCTAGAGGTGCATGGGTACGGTTATTGGGATTTCTAGACAAACAATTTAAATCATGTGAATAGTGGGAGGGGTTTGCATAAACGTCTACAAGTGTAGCTTGCGTAGATCTCTTTCACAAGTATTCTAGGATTGATTTAAATTATAGATAACTAAAGCTCTAAGGGCTGTGCGGTATGGTTACGTGCCATGCTAAACTGTCTCTTTTGGCCGGAGTTAAATTTTTGGTTAATTGCTTAGAAGCATCTTAGAATATAATGCAAGAATTGCATCCCTGTTCTTGAGAGATGGCATGGTCTATGGTTTTCACTAATTATTAATTTCTAGTGTCAAAAGCTTCCTGACATGGTAGTGAAATTAATTGGATTGGGGCTTAAAACCCGCAGTTCATGTTGAGGGTGACATCGTAAACGTCTACGAGTGTAGCTTGCAGTGGGAACTCTTGAGCAATTAGTGGAAAACGTTTGTATTTGATTTATTAAAAGGTTTTCAATGCATTTGTTTTCGAAGTTCTACATGTATGTTCTTATTTAAGATTCTTTATTATTTCAGATATGTCTATGTCTAATGTCATCGATATTCTCGCACAAAACACTCTAACTGGTCCAAACTTCCTGGAATGGAAGCGCAATCTCGAGTACCTCCTGATTGCAGAAGAACGTTCTGCAAGTACTTCGTCCCGAAGTGCCAACTGCTGAATCCAGTCAAATGGATATAGACTTTTATAACAAGTGGGAGAAATCGAACAATGTAGTCAAGTGCTACATGATGACCACTATGTCAAAAGTCTTACAGCATCAGCATCAGCATCAGCACCATAGGGATGCCTATGACATCATGACGAGTCTGGAAGCGACCTATGGGGAAACTGATAGAGCCGTCAGGTTCAATCTCATGAGAGAAATCGTGAGTAAAAAAATGACTGATGGCACCTCAGTGAGAGAGCGCGTAGTTACCATGACTCACCTCATGGATGAACTAACTGTGCATGGTGGAAGTATCGAAGCTGAGGCTAAGGTCGATATCATATTGAACTCTCTACCCAAGTCCTTTGAGAGTTTTAGGCTGAATGTTGTCATGAACATGAAAGAGTATACTCTTAACGAGTTGCTCAATGACTTGATGGCAGTGGAATCAGTCATGAACCCTTAGAAGGTTGCCTTGGCTACTTCTGGTAATCTCTCTGCTCTACCAAAAAGTATGAAGCGGAAAAAGGGGATTAAAAAGTGGGCCAAGAAGACACCTGTGAAGGATGGTGGGGCTGGGAAAAAGCCTAAAGTGGCGACTGAAAGGGACAGGTGCTTCAAGTGTGGTAAGAAAGGAAGCCAACAAAGCTAGACAAGGTATGCCATTTTGCATGTATAACTGTAAGCATGATTAGAGTCCGTTGTTGCTCTCCTAGAGCTGTAAGCACTGACTTGTTGATCATGTTGTTGTACTTTGCAGGGGACCGTGCCGACAAGGCTGGTGAGTGATGGCAAGAAGATACCAAACTGGATGAAGGCAACGTCTTAGGATGGAGCTTCATGGAATTTTCATTTCTTTATGTTTTGATGAATTAAGTACATTTGAGAGTTTATTTGTTGGCCGTGGTTTATCGGCAAGACAAATTTTATCAACTTTTATGGATATTTGTTATTTATGATTTTATCATTGGTAGTAACAATGTTATCCGTTATGCGATGTTGATTTACAATCTCTATGTTACTTCGATCAAAACATCTACTTAATATTGCATGTAATTCATCCGTAATTGATAATCCTAGAAAGAGAAAGCTTACTTCTTCTGATGAGGATCTTACATATCTCTGGCACTTGAGATTGGGTCACATCAGCTTGAAGCGGATACAAAGACTAGCAGATGACGGTACATTGGACCTAGTCCGGGTTGTACCTTAACAAGTCTGCGAATCCTGCATCGAGGGCAAGATGTCAACTAGGCCTTTCAAGGCTAGTCAGTCTCGAGCAGAGGAAGTGTTGGAATTGATCCATTCTGACTTATGTGGACCGATGTCCACGCAGGCTCGTGGAGGGTACGAGTACTTCGTCACTTTCAATGACGATTACTCAAGGTACGGATACGTTTACCTGCTTCGCTACAAGTCTGAATGCTTTGAGAAATTCAAAGAGTTCAAGGCTGAAGTAGAAAAGAAGGTCGGGAAAACTATCAAGTCGCTGCAATCTGACCACGGTGGCGAATACCTCGGTAACGAGTACCTGCAATATTTGTCAGAAAATGGGATTACATCCCAGTGGACTGCACCGGGTACTCCCCAGCAAAACGTTGTAGCTGAAAGAAGAAATAGGACTCTTCTAGAGATGGTAAGATCAATGATGAGTTATGCAAACTTACCAATTTCGTTTTGGGGCTACGCATTGGAAAGAGCAGCTTACATACTTAATGTGGTGCCTTCTAAATCAGTTCCTAAGACGCCTTTTTAGCTCTTCCTTGGTCGCAAACCTAGTTTGTGCAAGTTTAGAGTATGGGGCTGTCCGGCACACGTACTGTCGAAGGAAGCTGATAAGCTAGAAAGCAGGTCAAAAGTAATGTTGTTCATAGGGTATCCCAGGCAAACGAAAGGTGATTACTTTTACTGTCCTGAGAGTCAAAGAGTCGTTGTTAGCACCAAGGCTAGATTCTTGGAGGACGAGTAGGTAAGTAATCACAGGTCAAGGAGTGATATCGTTCTTTAAGAAATTAAGAACGAGAATGCAATTCCAAGGGAACGGGAGCGTGTAGATGTGGGTGCACCTGTGAGAGGTACAGCACCACAGACACGTTCTTCAGTGCAAGGTGCAGGACCACAAGTCACTGCACCTACTACTGACCCGGCACCGACGCCTCGTCGTAGTGGGAGAGTTATTTTCCAACCGGAAAGGTACATGTTCGTGGGTGAGTCTTCGGACTTGAGCCTGGAAGACGGACATGAGGACTCTGACCCATTAACTTACGAAGAGGCAGTGCAGGACAAGGATGTTGCCAAATAGCGTGTCGCAATGGATTCTGAAATAGAATCCAAAATTGCTATGGATGTATACCAGAAAACTGATTTGCCGGATGGCTTTAGGGCCATAGGGTGCAAATGGGTATACAAGAGAAAGAAAGGGGCGGATGGAAAAATCACGGCTATTAAAGCCAGGCTGGTGGCAAATGGTTATAGTCAGAAAGAGGGCATTGACTATGACGAAACCTTTTCACCCGTAGCCATGCTCAAATCCATCCGGATACTTCTTGCCATAGCTGTGCATATGGACCTCAAAATATGGCAGATGGATGTCAAAACCGCTTTTCTAAACGGTTACCTTGAAGAAGGTAGGGACATCTACATGCAGCAACCCGAGGGTTACATAAGCAAGGGCGAAGAACATCTTGTCTGGAAGCTTAGGAAGTCCTTGTATGGACTTAAGCAAGCTTCAAGGTCGTGGAACTTACGTTTCAACGATGTGATTAAATCCTATGGATTTGCACAGTTGGAAAACGAAAGTTGTGTTTACCGACTTTGTGTCAGTGGGAGCGTGGTCATCCTTGCACTATACATTGATGACATACTCCTATTTGGAAACAACGAGGAAGTGATGTCTGAAATCAAGGCTTGGTTATCCGAACAGTTCCAAATGAAGGATCTATGAGAAACTGGGTACATTCTTGGGATTAAGGTCTTACGAGATCGTAAGAGAAGAATGTTGTGCTTATCCCAGACATCCTATGTGGATACTGTGATTGCCCGGTTCAGCATGCAACTTGCCAAGAAAGTCTTGCTACCTTTCAGACTTGGCGTTCATCTTTCTAGTGGGCAGTGTCCTCAGACACAGCGGGAGAAATATGAGATGAGTCTTGTACCATATGCTTCGGCAGTGGGTAGCCTCATGTATGCGATGCTGTGAACCAGGCCAGATATCTATTATGTCGTTGGAGGCGGAATATGTCGCCGCCTCCGACGCCTCGAAAGAGGGGGTGTGGTTCCGGAACTACCTTTTAGAGTTGGGCATGATCCCGAGTTTGCCGAAGAGCATCACAATTTATTGTGATAACTTTGGTGCAGTGGCAAACTCAAAGGAACCGCGGTCTCACAGGGCAAGCAAACACATAGAGAGAAAGTACCATATCATACGAGAAATTGTATCGAGGGACGATGTGCTGATGAAGAAGATTGACACTGCTGACAATTTTGCTGATCCATTTACAAAGAGCTTGCCGCAGAAGATTTACGAAAGAAATATTCGTGAGCTGGGTCTGAGGTGGATGCCGACCACTGACAGTGGTTTAAGAGACAGCAGACTAGATAGACGGACTGTATACTCTGTAATAGCTTAGTTATGCTTTGAGTATAAGTGGGAGACTGATGGGTTTTGTATACTGGAAGCATTTATTATAATGAGTTCAACAGTTTATTTCTCCTATCTGTTAACAATCTTGCATGTATGAACAATGGTATCCTCTTGTCTCACCGATAGGGACGATCATACGGCGTGTTGTAGATCGCAGAAGACAGTATGATCACTTGACCTAGTGAGACATAAACCTGATCACAGCCGAGACAGCGTATGAAGATACGTCTGTCCGGATGGCTGCGGCATTGTCGGAATAAGTAGTCTGTCTTGGTTACTTGACATGCTGGTACGCAGAGGTGGCGTATTGATGGACCGCAGTGAGATGTATTCGTCTGTCTGACATCAGCGAATACAAGATCTCATTATATTGATTGAGTCCAAACCCTAATGAAGGTTCAGGGGTTTGTACGGGTTGACTGTTGCTTTGACTTGCCATGGTGGAGAGCCTAAGTAACGTGCTCGTATATCCGCATCTTGGGTAACAGCAGTTCGTGTAGTATCGCCTGAGACTGGGTTTAGGTAACCATATCCGAGTAATAGGATGGGGACATTCCCTGAGGAGCTCAATAACATTCATCGTGTCAAAGTCCTACAGGCTGATTAAGTTCAGACACAAGTGATAAGGTTTGAGTGGTACTACTCAGGAATAATAAGGTATTAATTAATTTTAGTTAGAGCTTGTCGGAGGCTCCGATTAATTAATGGATGTCCGGTAACTTTAAATATGGGGATTCTCAATTAATGCAGCCCGTTCTCATAACGTGGTAATAAAGGGGTAGGTTAGTATTAATTATTTGGTGAAAAATAATTAATATTAATTAATTAATTGTGTCCTGGGTTGTGGACATGGGAATTAATTAATTTGTAGGCCCACTTTATTATTTGCATTAGGTCTCAGGTCTGGCCCAAGGAAAGTGTGCTGAATTGAGCCCAGGAGCCCATTAGGGTTTACAACCCTAGGTCTATAAATAGACAGCTCTCTCTCATAAGTTGTAACACAGTTGAAACACACTAAACCTAGGAGAGAGAGAGAGAGAGGGGCGCCGATCCCGTTTGGAAAGGGAGGAGAATTTTGATTCTGGTCCTGCTCAAACCACAGATTTACGGAGTCCACACCAGTAGTAGATCTGAACAGCACCGGGATACAGATCTGAAGATCTAATCTGGAGAACAACATATTTCTTACTTCCCTTTTTGTTTTCGAATTTTATTCTAAGAAATTAGATTTCTAATTTCTGATTCCGCAGATAAAATTGGATTGCGTGGTTGAATTCAAGTTGGAAATTCAAACGCAAAAGATCGGTTCAGACTCAATGGAATAACGGTAATTTCTCAATCCACAATTCTAGTAATTAAATTCATAGGAGCATGCTAGGATTTATCTTGTATTTAATTATGCATAAAATCCATAAATCGATCCGGTTCAGTTTGGTTTTGGTGATTCGGTTCACGGGAAAACCCTACAGTGGTCTTACAGCATGATAATTAACCTGCTTGCCATTGTGGAAGGAAGGATATGCTTTCCTAGCATTGGGAACAAAATGCTCAGCATTCCTTCTCGACATTGCTGGGGATGACTACTTAGCAGTCTGCTTAGCATTGGCTTGTTGTGTCCTCTGCTGAGGTTTAGCAGATGCCTGCTTAGCATGCGATCTCTGGTTCCTCTGCTGAGGTTCAGCAGATCAACTCTGCTTAAGTCTTTCCCCCTGCTTAGCATTTGAGGATTCAGCAGTCATCTTTCCCATAGTATCCTCTTTAGCATATAACTTTGTTGGTCCCGGATTATCAGGGTATAACTTAGCAGCGAAAAATGTGGTTAATCGTTTCTTGCACTCTGCTGGTTACTCAGCTGACTGGGACCTTGTCAGCTGGTAAGTCAACTTGCACTCTGCGTACTCAGCTGACTGGCGACTGGCTCGTCAGCTGGTATCTCAAGACTTAGAATATTTAGGCCTTGTTTGCACAAATATATCAGCTTCAGATATACACCAGCACTTGGGTGCTGGGTTTAAAATAAGAATGAAATGCAGAAAGCTGATAAAAAGACAAAGGATTTATAGTGGTTCGATCAACTGATCTACGTCCACTCTCCAGTCGTAGCACTGGAAATTCACTAGAGTAATCCGGTACAAGTGTCCTACGATCTATCTCTAGCTGGTGAATGCCTCGTCCACCAGTTCACTAGATCAACCGCTCCCGGCCTTGTTTCCTTCTTCAACTCTGATCAGCTGGTGGAGTGCGAGCACGTCACTTCAACCTCCACAGCTTCACTGGGTGTTTAGTTCTCCCAAGAACGTAGCTTCTCAATACGGCAAACTGCCCGTGATAACTCGAGTGCGGACTTGCACAAGAGCTGCTGTGAACTTCCTCGGAAGAGAAAGAACACCAATGAGATCAGTAACTTACAAGCCGGAAGCTTGAAGTCTCGTGTTTGAATAAATCAACACACGGAAAGCCTTAAGAGAGGCCTCGAAAGATTGTTAGCGATTTGCTTGTTCGTGCGTAAGAACTTTCGGTCGGAGAGAGAACTGTTTGAATGTTGATGGATCCCAGGTATTTATAGACGCGGGATCCCATTCAAATCTTCTAGCCATTTGGACACATCCGGAAAAGGTCTCTGTCCTCGCATGTCCTTCTGACGGCGGCAGGTATGCTTTTCCGGAAAGTCCCATACTTTCGTCCGCTTTATCTGACACAGATCTCTTTGTGTCAGAACGGCTCTCTTCGTCAGTACGAGGAATCGAGACTGGTGTCTTGTAACTGATGGACTTTAAGGTATCCTCCTTAAAGTTATACTCTGTCAGTTAATTCCTCGACGAATCTTCTTTTTGTCTCTAAGACTCTGGGAGAGAGAATCTGGAATTCTGCTGGTAACATCCGACTGGTAGATCATTCTGGTGATCTTGTGCTGGCAGTCTCTGCTGGTGACTT